>JAHQIW010004328.1:0-51110 GCA_019055375.1 Parelaphostrongylus tenuis | reverse complement strand
TTCATGTAATTAGTCATGTAAATTCGAAACTCAAGATACAAAGATAGAGAAGGTGGGACCCTTCTAAGTAGTAAAAAACATACAGCTACTTCGATAAGTACCCCTTCTAAGCAGTAAAAAACATGCAGCTACTCTAATGGAACTCGGAATACTTCTGATACAGCAAAGGAATTGTCGTCAGTATTTTTT
Source organism: Parelaphostrongylus tenuis (assembly GCA_019055375.1). Taxonomy (NCBI): domain Eukaryota; kingdom Metazoa; phylum Nematoda; class Chromadorea; order Rhabditida; family Metastrongylidae; genus Parelaphostrongylus; species Parelaphostrongylus tenuis. Next base: position 50,921 of record JAHQIW010004328.1, on the reverse strand, counting down.
TTTTCAAATTTTTTGTCGTTTTGGTAAGTTGCGGATGAGTATTCCATCAATGAAATACTCGGTCAGTCGCCTTATTCAATACCCTCATAGTACTGCTCTGAACCAGAGATATTTAGAGGTTACCAAAATACATCTGCTTCGCATAAGTCTCAAGGAACTGTTAATTTATAGTCTCATGCAAAGCTCCACGCTCACAGAAATAATGGAAGTATTTAAAGAACGAAAGCTTCCGACTGATGTTTTGCTTCTCATGTTCACGTGTCTTTTTCTGATTCATCCAAAATCTGGATACACGCCACCGAATAAAAAGTGATATGCAAGCATCTATGTTTCAAGTGGAATCTAGTTCGATGGGTGTCACATACGTTCTTTTATGACACTCATAACTGAAGAAGTTAGGGCAATCTGTTCACGTAAAGAGTGAAAGTTTGACAATCAGCAGTTGTACCATGATGGTAACGTTAACGTCATGCCAAACGTTAACAGTTGGGGAAAAGCTTGCTATCTGTGAAAAACTGCTCCAGAAAAAGCGCACTGCTACCGATTAACTTGATTAGATAAACGTAACCAAATTATTTTGCTCTACTTATTTTGGTGAGAGGTCATTGTGGCGAATGCTGGACCTTTGTTGGATTGGGAAACTCGAAAGAACTTTGCTGAAGTACTAAAGAGGAGAACATCTAGATAACCATTAGGTGGACCCCACGATTTTGACGCATTGTTGTGCACTTCGGGAACGGAATCATACATAAGGTATGAAAAAGGTGGCCAATGTCACCCCGTGCTTTTTTGTACGCGATGGAGCTTAGTGCCTCTCGTTTCACTTTACTAACTAAAAAAATCTCACCTTCTTACATACGTTAACAATGAAAAATTGGAGGTACCGCTATTTAATCGAAGCTATCTGAAATCAGATGGGGCTCAGTGACGTTGCGCCTTTTAGCCTTTTGACTTCCATGGACCCAAGTCAGTTCGACGCGACACAACATTACACCGCCCGGCCGTCTAGAATGTAAGCTTCCGAGTACTTCTTGGTAGTGTCGTCGGGTTTATTTGACTCTAGCGCAAATTCGTACTGTTTGATAGAGAGGATAAGCAGCACTGTCTTGATACAGTGATAGTCCACCGCGGATCATTGTGTTTGGCCTCTAGGCTCGATTGTATAACACCACAAACAAACAGCATGAATTTGCGCTAGAGATAAATATTGTCGACGACGCTAATAAGGGCAACGTAGAAGCTCATATTCTAGGCGACATGGCGGTGTAATGCTGTGTCGTCGCATTAAAATAGTTGGATGAACCCGCCGAGGTTTTATGAACTAATTGAAAGCTTGCATTCTAGACGGCTGTAATGTTGTGTGTCGTCACATCAATTTGGGTCCATGGAAGTCAAAGGTTATTCTGGACTTGAATTCTTAGTGACCTAAGTCCACGGAACAAAAGGCACATCTCCAAGAAAATTCTGAAACTTATCATTCTATGCACTGAGGGCAGGTGAAGACGTCACACGCACCTCGTCATGCATTCGTTGAAAGGGAAAATTTCACTTTTATTCTGTACGGGCTTTTTCAAAACTTGTAGTCTGGCCAAACTTTTCGTTGAATGCAAAAATCCTCGCGATTTTCAGGCCCTGTGGTGGATAAAAAAGTAAAGCTTGAGAATGGTACAATGGTTGGTCCACTGAGAGTAGACGACGTTCGAAAAGACATGTACCAGCTTCTCGCCACAACGCCTGATCCTCGTTTTGTACGTTTCGTCTTTTCTACATTCTTTTTACCATGAGTATCAAATTAGAAGTGATCTGTCGGGATAGATAATAACGAGATTTCCAATGTTTCAGGTTTCTACGCATCTTATGGATTATCCATCCACTACTATTACCTCGACTACAAGTTCAAAGAGAAAGCGAGTGGAATCGGGAAGTGATGATGAGTCTAGGGGAGTCCCCACAGATATTTACAAACGTAGGATGGATATGAAAGCCATGCAGCACTGAATGTTTATGCTGATCTTGTGTTACACTGTTCGGAAGTGAACGCAGGATTGTCATTCTGTATATTCCGTGATCTCAGGTCTCAAAAAATCTGTTAATCGAACCGAATACATCTGAAATCCAAACATCTCGCCAACGAGAACCATTTGCTTATTGTGATTATTTAGAGCTCTGCAGCTCTTGAGATGCCAGTATTTTTGAAGTTACCTGACTAGTTTTTGATAGTTTTAACCTCGGCTCCATTTCTGAAGCATTTTGGGATAAGAAAGTTGTCGATGTGTTTCAAGAAAAGGTTGTCACTAGCAAGAGGTTCGGCTAATATGGTGGATGAGGCAATAGTGGCCTATCTAATTAGAGTTATAGCATCGATAATGTGTGTTGCACCTCTACGTTCTCATAGAGAAATACCTTCCTAACTGTCAATAGTCTTCTATTTCCGATTCTCTTATAATGCTCTGAATAGGTTCAGATGCGTACACTAAGTTTTCTGCAACTGTTGTGCTGTGGAACTGTTGTGCTTGAATTTCTCCCTAAAAAGCTTCATGTTTATTGTTGTGAATAGAGGAATGACACCGCTATAATTTTAAAGTCGAATTCTCATGACGAGATTTCTGAACTGGACAACACCTCCATAGCCTCATACCTAATTCGTCGGGCCTTTTCACTATTTACATCCGAGTTTAAATCTTAGAAGAAGATTTGTTAGAATTAGCTTTTGACATATATACTTCTCAACCCATAAAATCTTTTGAAGACTTGTGTTATAGTTCGATTATTCAGAGCAAAAGTGCATAACGCAAGCTTTTTAATAATGTGTAGTGCAGCGTTTGAAAAAAAGCCAATGTTGGGTCGCATGGAGAAGAATTAAAACTGCAATTTCTCCATTAGTCTCTGAGCACGTGATAAATCATTGTTTTCTTTTGTAATATTTTTGTCTATCTCTATAAACTTTCTAGCCACATCCGTATCTCTGCTTATCAATGAAAAATGTGCAAACGTGTACTTATAGTTTTTCCGTTTATTTTGTCTGAAATAATTCTTACAGCATGCATTCAGGCAATTATTGTATAAATGGCCCTCTTTGAATAATCGTTTTGAATTTTGGATAGTCACCTTTTCTCCAGTCTTTCTAGAAGAATGGTAAAGTTATGATAGGTATTAGTGATGTAAAATCGGACTATCATTTTTCAAACGATTAGGGACAATTTCATACTAGCCTGCCCTCCAATTGTTGTTGATACATCATAAAAAATTAGTGCACTTGTGTTTCTTACTCTTGTTGTATAAAAAAAAATCCCTATTTTTCATTTCCTTCCAAATCCCTATGCTTTTTTTGTATCATTTGATTACACACTTATTTTTTGTGTGTCTAAATGTGCTTTTGGACACACATATTTCACCTGAAGTGAGATAGAAATTGTTTCAAATTTTGGCACTGTGACAACGCCAGACCAACGAATTGTAGATGTGTGTCCAGCCCCGTGTGGTTTCCCTTATTGTGGCACCATATCCGACTTTTGTATCCGTAAGGGAATTTTGTATTAAGGATCATAAAACAGTAGTGGCAGAGATATCGAATCGTGTAGTTTTGAAGCAACAATTTAGGTTTTCGATGGGAAGGTGGACCTGAGCGTAATCTACTCGTGAAACTGCGTTGAATTCAGTATACGTGAAACCAGGTTGCGATTGCTTATGCGTTTTGTATGTGCGTCGTTCTGCTGGACAAAACAACATAGTTTTGATTCTGCTCATAAATTCTGCCAATCACGCGATTATATGGGTAGAAAGTACGCTGGAGGCAGTGAGTGGTCGCCTTTGACGGAGAGGCTGTATCTTCTGTCGTCCCGTTGATCGTCGAGTGATTCAAGCGGGTACCAGCAACACTTCCATTTTTCCCCATCGCGTGCAAGAGTAGCCCCGTGGGTTCTCCTCGCCCTAGGGATTCGCTGAGCTTCATATCTTTCTTCTATAGCTTTCGTGAAGAAATCGGGCCAAGGGGTCGATGGTATTCCTGTAGAGTGCTTGATATTCCGAGTAACCCAGTCGGTAACGGCTCTCGTCCATCGGTTATCGTTGAAGCGCATCACTTGTCCGGGCCACCCTATTTTCGATATCCTGGCATGTAGAATAGCGTCTCTAATCTTCGATTGTTGACATAGGTCGGAATTTCGGATCCTTTCTCTCATGTGCGAGATACGGGATATTCCTGGCATCGACCTTTCGACTGCGTGTTCAGTAACACCAAGTGATCATTCATCCTGCTTACGTAGCGACCAGGTTGCTGCTGCATACGTTAGGGCAGTGATAATCGTCGAGTCGAAAAGGTGGACACGGAGTCGGATGTTCTTTGTCGTCTTCACTACATCTTCGATGCTCTTAAACGTATGCAGCAGCAACCTCGTTTCCTCGTGCTCAACGTTGGAGCTAGGTCGTTCATCATGTTGATTATCTGAAGCATTCGGAAATTTTCGTCCCGTTGAGATGAAAGGGGCACTCAAAACCTTTCCGTTCCTCGTGAACATCGTTTTCGTTGATACAGTTGAAGATCAATCCTTTCACAGGCGTGGTCGAAATCGGTCAACATTCGTTTTGCTTGGCTGATGTTTGGCGTTATGAGGACGATATTATTAGCAAAACAAAAATGGTTCAATTTCCGATCGTCAATTTTCACTCCCATTTCGTCTCAATCAAATGTTCGTATGACGTTTTGAAGGGGTGGCAGTAAATAATTTCGGCAAAATCGTATCGCCTTGTCGAACCCCTCTCCTAACGTCGGTGGTGATATTGGTGTAGAATGGAGATATTTTGGTCGTAAAACCTTTATAAAGATCACGAAGGATTCAGATCCATGACAGTGAGACAGAGTAGTTGTTTGTACTCTCGTGAAACTGCGACGGTGAGTCTTGTAATCGTGTGGATGTGGTCTATGGTACTAAATCCTTTTCGGAACCCTGCTTGTTCGCATGGCTGTCCTTTGTTCAGTATTCTGTCGATCTTGTTTAAGATGACTTAAGTGAAAAGTTTATAAACAACGGACAGCAAGCAGATTGGGCGATAATTGCTTATGTCGTGAAACGTCTCTCTTTTTAGACAACAACACGGTCTTCCTAATTTTCCACTAAACAGGAGCCTTACATTCTGACAGGAAGCGAGTGAAGAGTCGAGGTAGGGTGTTGATGAGAACTGGCGGTAGGTTCTCAAGGTGTTGTGGTCTAATCCTGTCTGGAGCAAGTGTTGCTCTATTTTTTACCGACGGCATAGCATGCCGGATCTTAGTAGGGTGGACCGGTGGAACCACAGTATAGCAAATCTCCCAACGGAGTTTTGCTATCTTTTCGGGAATTATATGATAATTTAGGTAACGCAGATGGTCCACGACCCTAGAGAGCAAGTGCTACCGCAGAGGTTCGAGGATCTCAGACAAAATGGTCCAAGTGGCGTGGGCGGCACCCAGCTGCCACCAACCTCAACAGGCAGTTCGATCGCCGGGCATCATCCGAACGGTCGTCTGACCTCACCCGGACCACCTCACCTCATTTCATTGTCGACTCATTATTGCTCTCTCCACATAGTCTCGTTATCATGTAACTAATTGCTATCATAAGGTTGAGTTCATACAACTGTCAGATGAACTCAATAGAATTGTGAGCGGAACATATCACTAACGTGGCGAAGCAACTCACTTAGGTTATGCTCGGCCCATCACCGCGGTTAAGGGATTTTGCTCATATATAATCAGTAGCGACACCACTGCTAACACTATATAGTCACCGACTGGATCCCGCCGCCGGTGCTTCTACTTGGGGGCGAACATAGCAATCCCAAACGGGCTCCGCCGCCTAGTCATGTTCCGTCATTAACAACATCCATGGTATCGTCAACGACGATACATCTCATCAATCACATTCACTTATTCATATTAACATCACAAGACGAAACATCGTATTCACTGACATATGTTCACTTAGCGATATGTCGCAATCGTATCTATATTGTTCTTATGATATCATTACACTAATGTATGCATATTATAGGTTGTTTGGTGGTACCACGTCATTGTTCGGTTTCACCACATTGTTTTGTATAACCCATATAAAGGATTTGAACTTTGTGCTCTTGTCGGTTACAAGAGACAAGTTGGCAGAAGACACGGTTACACAGACCAAAGTTCAGCCCGTAGCAGCTTGGAAGTGCAACCAGCCACTCCAAAGGGCACAAGTCGCCGCAACCCGGAAGTTCGACGCGTGCAGCACAAAGGTCAGTGAGCCGCTAAGGACAATCTAACCATATTCAGTTAGCGATCGGGTCACTGCCTGAGACAAATCCAGGGACCACACATCAAAAACCACTAAACCTCCACCACACAGATTCATCCTCTTTCAATTTTTATGACGGTAAGAGGACATGGCTAGCGAAGAGATCCGAGCAGCCTGGTGGATGAAAATCATGATTGCCCTTCTTGTAATTGTAAGCGTACCGTCAGGGCATCGGAGTGCAATCATCTTGGTATTATAATTGGCGAAGCCTCGCTGGGCTCGAGTAACACAGACTTAAAGGAGGGTCGATTGTATTAACGTAAAAAAACGCGAATAGCAAAGAGAGTCAAGCGAAATCACCAACCCTTCCTATGAAGGTTATCACAATTGGGTTTCGTCGTTTCATTTATTGATAGATAGTAGAAGCAAATGATTGAGCACAACACATAAGATGATCCATCATCCCACTATTGCTTTCAGTTACTTATAAGTGGCATAATATTGGTGTCAAACTGACATACATTCAGTCACATTCAGTCAATGAGTGATTTACACTCAAGATCATGTCATTGGCAGCAGATTTTATGCATAACAGAATACCCTTTGAGAAAGCGTTGCGTATGGGATTGAATCTTATGTTGAACCGAGTGACCTAAAACGGCCATCACCACTGGCCTCCCTTATGATCTTAGGTAGCGAAGCTAGTTACTTTGTGGAACAAAAACTGTTTGTTCCTGTCTCTAGCCGGAAGGTTGTTCACTAACAAGAGACCTGTCAGTAATTGACTGTTCAATATACCTTGCAATCATTTCTGAGCCACGCATGTGAGTGGTCTGTCAATGAGGGCTGACTTATAAAGCGTGATACACGTGTTTCGATCTTGCGATCTCGTCAGTCGGGCAGTTACCCTTTCTCGTCTTTTGCTAATCTCTGTGGGTGCTCCAGTCCCCACACTAAGAGTAAGCGACGACGAGCGCTTTACACTCTATGTCCAGCGAAAAACTCACCAAACACAGACTGTTGTACACTCGATTGCTCGTGGCTAGTATATTCAATATATCATAACATTCGCATATTGAAATTTGAGCTGTGGTTTCAAGAAAACACTCGAAACGAATGACCGTTCAATATTCTGCTTTTTTGATGTCGCCGCTGATTGATTACAGGTACTGGTTATCTTTCTTATTCGTAATATTCTCTTTTGTAGTTATTGATTGAACAGGAAAGCGAATTATACTCAAGTCCGGTAGAAAATTTCGTTGTATATAATCAAGAAAGCCTGCGGAAGTTAATTTCCTGTCATTCCACTGTTGTTGACGTCCTGAAGTGACCCTCACTGACATTATAGTTGTTTACTGTCAGCTAATCCCCCTCTGTCAAAGTGACGATTTTCAGTCAGTCACCAGTTTTTCTTGCATTGGCTAGTATCTAAGCGTGACAATAAGCCATCCTACAGTGAATGTATAAAATATTTTCTTGCAAAAGAATTTTGAATCTGATTCAGTATCCAGCGCACAGAGAGACGACACTTGTAGTAATACAATGATGATGTTCCAGAGAGTATAGAAGGAAACTTCAACAGTTTCAGACAGTACCGCTAATGTTCTCTACTGTGTGTGAACGTAGATTTGTCCAATGCGTTACTGCATACTTTTCCAATTTTCAGGGAATTTTTCAATTAGGATCCACAGTAAGTCCGAAATTTGTTAGTCACACTTGTGATACCGAAAAGCAGCACTGCTCAAACGATTTATGACTACCTTAGTGGAAAGCTGTGGGTGCTATGGATTCGAATTCATATAAAGCACACGCACGACTGCTCACGCGAAAAGCTGGTAATAGCGTAAGTTCTTTCTTTCTGGGGCCCTCATCTAACGTCACGATAAAAAACAAGGAAGGTTACATGGCGAACCACCTTGTCGCATAGAAATTCGTCGAAACTACACGAAACTGCTTCATATTCAATCAGCGTTGATAAAAGATATCATAGAATGATTGCTGATTCAACATTGCCGACTGTATTTTCTGTGTCATGCGTGATGAAAAATTCCGCTGTGAGAAATCATGTTGCAATGGAATTGTTACAAAAAAATAAAAAAGCTTGTTATAATCTAACCACAATTGTAACGCAACACTCATGATGACATAAATATTTTTAGGAAAGTCTTAAGCCAAGGTTCTTGATCAGTAGTCCGCCAGAAAAATATCTTAGACAAGTAATTACATGACAGATAAAAAATTTATAAGGTGCATAATAAAGAAGCATTTGAAACTGGGGTCGGGAACGTTTTGATGAATGTTGATAATATATCAATAAGGCATGAAATCTAGGTATATAATGTCATTTCATGGGGAAAATTTGTATATTTTTGAACGTCTAAATGTAAAGAGATGCTATGTGCGTAGTAAGAAGACGTTCAGTGTCACAATGACAACACATTCAGGATAATTTGTCTGTCTATAACTAGTATTTCTCGTGTCTTACAGGGCAATCATAGTCCACAAAATAATTTTATCTCGCCAGAGAACCAAATACAAACAATTATTGACAGAGCCTTACATCATTTGATAAGCAGAAAGTTAGCTGGCGACAAAACTCATGTGAAGATGAAGAGTTCGGATCCCATGAAGTTCCTCCATAATCCTGAAGTTGCCCTCGTATTGAATCGTACACGTTGCGGAGTTTAGAACATCCACACCGAAATGGTTTATTTAATGAATCATGCAAATCGCGTTGTATAGCAGGGAACCCATATCTGACATGTACAGTAGCACGTAGAGCTTAGTAATGTATTGAATAAATATGTCTCAACTCAAAAGACTGACTTTCATTAAACCACGGCATTCAAACTAAAGAGTGGAAAGTGGATAGAATCAATTTAACTGATTTTTATTCACAGCCTCAACGGGGCTGCTACGTCTTAAAGGCGAAGTCACCGAAACATTAGCCACCGATTTCGAAAGATACTTATCTCCTTGCTCTTAGAGAAGTCAGGCACTTCATTTTCCCTGATATTTCTTTATAGAATTATAAAAAATAGCCAAATGTTTATCTTCTAATTTTTGAATGGCCATCAACCACATTATAATCAGTAGTGGTTAAGCCACTCCTATCGTCCCAAAATGGAGATACTCTCCGGTCATTGCAGAGGAAAATAACTCAACACATTGGAATATGGAGTACCATTGATGCTCCACAAACTGTTCAACGAGTATAAGTGTAGGAGGAGGCACTTTCGCAATCACTGTTGATTTTCCCGGAGATTAACAAATTGCCTACCTGTCCACGAATTAAACACAGCAATGCCGGTTTTTTGATGCACGTTAAACTCGATGGCTCAAGGACAAATGGTGCAAGGAGCATCGCAGAGTTATGGGAAAATCTATGCCTTGTCCCTGTTAAGATGCAATATTGCTGCTACACAATCGCCTATTAACCTGCCAATTACACTTGCTTTCGATAATTGAAAGAACTTAGCCTTATATTTTGAATACATCACGCTATATATATATATATATATATATATATATATATATATATATGCTCTATACGATTTTAATGGTTTGTTATATTTTAAATATAACAAATTATGTTGTAATTTCGCAATATACGCAATATGTAGAGTGCTGTGCAAAAACGGTTACGTCAGCCGGGATTTGAACACGGATCTCACTATTTCCGTAGAAAGAGTGCTGTGCAAAACGAGTGTCGGTGTTGCAACGATTAGCATACGATCATGGAAAGAGTGGAATCTAGGTTCGAATCCCGGCTGACGCAAACGTTTTTGCACACCACTTTACACATTGCTTATATTGTAACATCATAATACCGCAAGTGGCGGTCAAATGAATCATCTCTGAATTTCGCAACAGGCAATAGGTTTTCTAAAATGCAGTTCTCATGTCGTTGTAAAATGAAAGCTTGTATCATTTGGCTGCAAATCTCTGTGTTTCAATAACTCTATTGCAAGCGATAAAGCAAAAAATAAGCTGAGACGTTGGGACATTTGAGCTGAGATGTGTTTGTTGACAGATGTGATTGCTAGATGGTCGTATAAAATGGAAGTGCGAATAGGTTACTAGATGCAAAAATCAACTGTGTCAATAGTGAGCATAATCTTGTATAGTTTTTGACAGAGAAGTCGAACATGACTCGATGGTCTTACACTTGTAAAACTTCGAAGAGAGCGAAATCGCCTAAACGTCAGGAGGTGCTCTTTCCGTTGAAAACGCTTCTTTAAGTAGGTATTGTGCGGTTTTCATCTCCAAAAATAAATTAGTAGTAGTTTTTGTAGTGATATTATATTTTTGCGACGGAAAAGTGTCTCATAATGCTATAAGAATAGAAGGAATCAAAATCACGAAGGCGGAATGTGATATTCTTGTCGTTAGCACAGCACACAAATAAAGATCTCTCGAGAATTTAGGCTTACTGTTAGAATCACTTTCTTCCGAGCATGCAAGCCTACTGCTAGAATCGCCTTTCGCTATGATGAAGCAAATCGGAAGCCGTGTCAAAATTAGTGACAGGGAAAACGACTACGTTGAAGCATCAAGTCTTGTTGGAAGGTAAAGGAATCGTGCACTTGATAATATTGGAGTGTATAGAGATAAGAAGTAAGATTCACCTTTTCAAAAACGCGACTGACATGATTGTGAGTGAAGGCCTCCTCTCATCTTTTCAAACTTTCTAAAATTCTGGTTGAATGTGGATGATTATAAAACACCGGCAGTTCCTCACAATTTTTTTGTGATGTGCAGATGAAACAAAGTTTTTGTTACATAATGACACTGAAGTCTCATTTTTGTGTTAAAATCTACAAAATTTTCAGTGGTTCATTTCGATTCTCCAAATGTTTGTTATGAGGGTTTTTTGAGAATTCTAAAATGTTGTCTTCTAAAAATAAGCAGTCAAACCCACTTATTCAGTCTCTAGGGTTTTGAAGTAAATTGGAGTGAAACAAGTGCAGAAATTCAAGTTCCTATTGTTCAAATTGTAAGCATGCCTCCGATTACAAAGACAGCTACCGTAGTGGGTGCCATTTTAGCTATTCACTTGCCGGCAGAAAAAATCTGCTCTATTTAGAAATGAGGCCACTAAATGGAGTTGCACATGCATTTGGGGATTTTTTTCTCAAAACGACCCACTAAGGCAATCGTTGCTTGTTCTATGGAAACAAAGCGGGAAACATCGGCTGGCGCCATTTCCTTGTTTCAATAATTCAAACTATGAGGGCGGTGCTCAGTAATATCGAAGAGCGTACACTAGTTCCCTAACAAATTGATCAGATCGTCGCAATTCAGAGGGCGCCGACTTAAACATGTTATTCTGAACGCCTTTCTACTCAGAGTTCTGCAACTAGAAAGTTGTGATCGTAAGGCAGTATGTTAGCGATAACTGTCTTACTCGAAGCCTGATAATTGTGGCTTCTCTGTTTTGCAGATAAGAAATCAAAGGCACCATCAGCTTGTGGAAACATCGGCTCTGCTAAATGTGTATGAACGCAGAATAGAACTGAATAAGTAAAAATATGCTGTAGCAGTATCATTGATTCAAACTGAACATCTGCGCCACAGCATTTTCCTTGCCTTAGGATACAATACTATATACAATATGGTAAAGTCGGTACTGCTTCTATAGAATTGTTCTGTCGAAGACTGTGAACCGACATTTTGAAGGTCTCGCTCACTTGTCAAAGCCACACGCCTCACTGCGCACCCCTACATGAGTAGAGAAGCGGACCCTTCCCTATTCTTCAGATTGCCAAAACGCACGTAAGTCACTGACCTAAAAAAAACTTTGAATAGCTGGATCACCCCCCGAAAATATCGGACTCTTCGAAGTAACGAGTTTTCAAAATCAGTCGAATAAAGAAAATGTAAACCGAATTGTTCCGAAATGTCATTTTATGTGGACTTCTACATAGTATAGGTCAGTTCACCTTGATGATAGCTCATTTCCCTTTTGTCTTTGAATCTTTCAGCGAAATCCTGTAGTTTTTGTTTGACATTCATTCAACTTTTCTGTCAACAAAGGATATTTCGTAGGCGTGCTGAATGTGAATGTGTGCAACATAAGAACGGACGCAATATATGCTTCTTAAATGTTTGTTGTCTAAAATGTTTCGCAAATAATCTTCTCCGTTTCGTCATTCGATACAGATTTGCTCTTAAGAGTGCAAGTGTGATTTTAGTGCTTTTTCAATTGCGAGTATTTTATTTCTGAGAAAATTGCATTTCATGTCGCAGCATCAGAAATGAGAAACCGGGAATTAAATTTTTATTGCGATATTCGAGAAAGAGGTTCATGCACTGAAATTATTGTTGTAGTGGTCTCTTCCAAGCATTTCATTGTCATTCTACATTCAACATGCATTTGGCCATGTTAATTGATGCCCATGTGCATTGGAGTAACATAATCTGTCATAGATTTTCTTCGAAATAATCGCTTGGCATTAGGGGAGTTAGGAACCCTTAAATCTTTCAAAAAGTCAAAAAGCTGCCAAGGCGATGTCACCCGTGAATGCGTGCTGAGTGCCGAATTCATTGTTGCATTCTTAATGATCTAATAAAAACCATGGAGAACTTGTGCTCAGTTAAGTTTTGGATTCTCTGGAAACGAAAGTGAATATGCGAGCACTTCCGATTACTTCCTTTGCGATTTTCGTGGCGGCTATAATCACGACAGCGTTTGGATGTGGAGTGGTGCCTGCAGGCCAAGGTGATGAAGAGAAGATTGTTGAAAATATTTGCAATTTTAGATGAAACTTTGCCAGTCCTAATTTGGATGAACACATCTAACTGTCCACCAATACCTAAGAGTTGTAGTATGTTGATGCTTCTAATGCAACGATTTTGAATTTGAATTAAGAAAAGAGGAAGAACCTAAACAATTATCTAACATAGTGGTTTGATATATTATCATTCATTAGAAAAGTGCGAAACTTCGTTACAGCGGGTACCAGGACATTTACCGTCAGCGGTTTCACTTTGCCTGTTAACATGGCTTACTCTACAGACTCTGCAGTTGCTGCTCGGGTCCCTGGTATTGCAACAAGTGCGGATGGGGCTAAGGGGTTTGTACAACGTCTTGTAATGCAAACAGTGAGTTTGTAAACTTTATACTTCATTTTTTCATAAGAACTGGAAGGCATAAGAAGTGGGCCACGATTTTCTGCACTTTTTTTCTTTTAGTCTTAAAAAGACTGATAGAGCGTTACATGACTCAATTGAAAATCTTTCACACAAGCTTCTCAAAGTGGTAAAAAAATTGTTTTTCAGGTTTTCGGCGTTCTTGAAAGCCAAGGACGCAGCGCACTCTTACCTGAGGCTGTAATCTCGACCATTTTGAGTCAACTTAATGTTACGACCAATTACGAGCCATTAAATTGCCAGAAAGTTGTGCTTAGTCTAGCGGAAATGGGTAGGTTGTCAATATTCAATATCTCTTTGAGAACTTTTAAGCATATGTATCACAGGCATTGTAAAAGCATAACTGTGTTTAATACTCCTTAGAGAACAGAAGCGAATAGCTTATAGATGATTGCTAGATGGCATTTCTAAATATGGAAAAAAAAGTTTCAAAACGGCACCAAAACTGACGCCTTCGAAGTGGATGGTTTTTTCAAATGAGTTTTCTACATCTTTTCTGAGATCAATGCACCAATCAGCGTGTGCATTAGCTCTGAGCATTTCGAAGAATGAGTAAAAATCATTATTAAAAGCTGTCAAGTGCTTTTTTAGATTTTTTTGTAATAGAAAAAGGTGTTTTTCTGGAGCTTTTGACTTCTTGCAGTAATGAAGAATGATCCACCGAGCTGCATCATCATGAGCAACACAGTGACCGGAATTTGCACTAATATGAATGATAACATGAAGGCATGTATGGTAGCACCTGCCATGATGGTGACAATAACATCTATTAACAACTCATATTCAACGATATCAGGAACTCTCTCGGTCGGAGTTGCACTCCTTTTGTACAAACCCTAGATGATTTTTACAAATCATCTGTTCAGACCACAAATATCATTATGGCGAATTGGTCGAAAGAGATGTGGCAAAGTGCACTGAACAGAGCGGTTCGAATGCTGGCATCGGGTCCATATCGTTCGAACTTCTTCTCGGCATCGGCAGCAGTCGGAGGAAACTGAAATTTAACCGTGAGGTGTTTCAGACGAACATTCTCACTCAACCTGTTTTTAGCACTACAGCGACAATAAACGAATAAATCACTATGATTTGGCTTGTCAAAGTAATGCAATAGATTACATTGAAGTGCGCATTGTAATGATTTTCGACTTAATGCTTTCTTCAGGAAGCTGCGAGATTTACAAAAACCAAGATGAAATTGGATTTCGCAAACGAGGCGCAGTTTTTGCTCCGATGGTGGGTGAGATTTCCCAACATTATCACCGAGCCACCGCTGTATCGCTTATTTGATAGCATAAATTTCGGTTACTCTGGAGATCAGTGTACAATAACTTCTTTACATCGTCGTGTGGGCTTTATACTTTTATTTTCGTTATATAATGCTAGATAAACCCACTAATAAACCTAAGCCCAAGCAGCCTTAGCTTTTAAGAAGGCTAAGTATACACATGAAAAACATATGAACATGTTGAGGAAATCTTAGAGTACCTCATGTGTTTTTCTCCGAAATTTTCTTGAAGCAGAGAAGAAAATTAAGTTTTATAACAAAATTTGTCCGCCACATATGAAGCACTCTACGCGACTAGACGATTGGAAATGCGCGTCAAGTGCAAATCCAATCCTCTTTTCGCTATTACAGCGCAATAAAAATTCCTATTTCAAAACGAGTAAACTCTTGAAATTTTCAAGATTCAAGCTATCGCATGACTACTAAAATACCAAAAAAGTGGAACGCTCATTTCCTCAAAAGGGTCAAACAGGGTGAGGGTAACGAGAATCATCTAAGAGTAGCGACCTCAGCTATCCATCGTTAAACAGGTCACTGAATCTTATCTATTGCTCTGCTTTGAAGAAACGGTTTATTTCATCTTAATCACTTCATGATTGTGTGCATCGGCACCTGCAAGTATGAACTGTTTGCAAAAATGCCCTTTTAGAATGAATTTCCAAAAACCTTGAAATCAGGCTCATATCATAAATTTTGGCATTAGAGCAAGGAACATCAAATTTAGTAATATACATGGATTGTGAAAGCCTTTCGAGAGCTCGAATGTGAACGATTTGATGCTTAGAATGGTGTTGAAACGGTCTGTATAGAACACTGTAGAACAAAAAAATCATGTTTTGCACTCGAAGTAGTTAGCCAGCCGCTTGAACTTGGTAACGAATTCATCTCGCAATGTGAGACAAAATAAAATTTTCAATTCTATCCGGATATGAGGGGACAAATGAAAAACAGATCTCATTTGCTGAGCAGGGGCTTTTCATAGGGGGATAGTAACCAATCGAATGCTGAGACTTCAGGCACAGCTCCACGTCGCCGTTTTCAAAAAGGCGTTTTTTTTACGTTGTTACAGAGGAGATTTCTTGCGTTGTAGACGAGCATATTTCACGTCCGATAAAACTCTTGCTTTAGGCTGTTCGTAGTTATTCGATAGCGTAACCGTTGCTGATTCCAAGGCTGTAGTAATATCCTTGAAAGACCACTTCTCTGCAACGCAGCAGATAAAATAAGGTAAAATCCCATTTGGAACCAAGGGGCTCTTTGGCCAATTCTCGTGAGGTGGCTAAGGCGGCCACGCGCCTTGAGGCGATAATCGTTGAATTTTGGACCCCTCTTACGAAATCGCGTCAGCGGCACGTGACTTGACCGAATAACCCCTAGACCGCACATGCGAATTAAATTTATTTTACCTGTTACTTTACAGAGAAACGGTCTTTTCGGGATATTATAACAACGCTGGAATCAGCATCGATTACGCTATCGAAGAATTACTTGAGGTTCAAAGAAAGAGTTCTGTCCGGCGAGAAATATGCGCATCTACCCTTTCCGGTACTCCACATATTGGATATACTAATAAGATCATACCACTGCAAGTGGCAGTCAAAATAGAAAGAATTATGACTGATTATCGATATCCAATGTCTGTCAACTCAAGTGGGTTCAGTGCCGATAGCGGCTGCCCTGCCATACCGTCGACGGTTGGCTGTTGGCAGACAACGCGTTATAGCGTAAATAAGAGTGCTGTGCAAAACGGGCGTCGGTAGTGCAACGGTTAGCATACGCTCCTGGAAAGAGTGAGATCTGGGCTCGAATCCCGGCTGACGCAAACGTTTTTGCACAGTACTTCACATATTGGGTAAACTTTGTACTCTTGAACGATAGGACAAAGTCTCCTCTGCAACGCCTATACAAGAAACCAAGAAATTTTCGTTGCAGAAGAGATAGATTTATCAAATGAGCAAAGAAAATCGCGCGATTGCCGTTGAATGATACGCCTTCGAAGCGGCAGTTAAAATCGCTGTGCACAGCGTCACTTAATTAGACATTGTAGACTTTCCCGGAGAATTTCTAGATATTTTGTATAAGAACTGTGGAGGAGGCCTTGTTCTATCGTTTTATGAGTGCAGAATTTTTTTTCGCTTCACACTGTCAAATAGACCTGCTATAAAGTTCAATTGACGAGCTAACTACTCGGACAAGGAAGAACTTTCTTAGCGCCGGGTGAAAATTCAAACTTGTGTATAAATTCAATGAAAAACCGCAGTAATTATGCTTCATATTAAAGACCATCGTTTTTCATAATTTTTTTGTCAACGATCTGCAACTTTCGGACCTGTTTGAAATACCATCCTTGAGCTTTGAGTCAAAAAACACCTAACATGCATCTCCAACTTGATCAAATGTCTTGAAACGGCATTCGCGTAGGAAATGTTTCGTTGAACGGAAATTGAACCATAATCGGATGGGCTGGATGAGGCAACACCTAGATTCTCTCCAATTCATCATACTTCTCCTCACTCGTCTTTGCGGTGTGAGTTGGCGCTATCTTGCTGAAATAGCCCGCGCTTTCGACGAATCAACATCGGATAATTTTCCTCCAGTGCGTCGTAGGTTCGCTCCAGCTGTCGCACTACAACTAACGCAGCAGTGGGGCTTCACCATCAAAATATTTCTAAAGTATTCCCATGAATTAAAATAAACAATAGTGTGCAAAACAAACATGAAATTTGATTTTTTTGCGGATGTTAAGGAAGTTTTTCCTCAACCTTGTACTTCAAGTGCGAGGTATGGCTTTTTTTTCTCTAGCAGCTCTTTACATAAACCGTTTCAAAATCAGTTTTAGTATCAAAATGTCGAGAGTCGGGCTATCGAGTGTGTATTATTAGTCCATGTATTTTAGTGAATTTGTTATTTATTGCACATATAGTAACAACTCTCGGATAGTGACTATTTCCTTATTATTGCAAATTTCCTGCGTTAACTCTCACCTGTGGTTGTTGCTATTTTGATTGAATCTTCTTAGACATTGTTTAAGATTTCACATAAATTTATACTGTAGTTCTATTCCTAAACATAATAATCACTTTCCAGTAAACATGCTAGAAGCTGCTTTGTAGCAATTCCATTGAAGTGACGTTTTGCAGGCTTTAATGTTTTTGTCATCGATGCTTACCAGCAATCCTTTATGCTCGCACTTATTACCGACGATACGGCTTTTGTTTTCCGTTAGTGAGACTGTTTGTCATCGGTCCGTATTTAAGTGAGTCAAGAGTTCAGACGACGTTGATTTTCTTTGCGCAGTGGCCCACTGATTTCGTCTAGGTAATGGCTCACAGACTTCGTCTTTCCAATGAGCCGATGATGTCGTGTAGGCTGATTCCGTGTCGTCCAGTATTCCAGTTAACCGTACAATTTCGTATTTACTCGCTTAACCATATATCGCCAGCTTGCTTATACTGTATTGTCACTATTGCTTTAAACAGTTGTAATCCAAGCATCAATTGTTCTCCGTAAAAGTCTTGCGTGGCAAACTGGTGCAAAGTCGAGCTATCTATCTCAGGTTAGTTAGTAACTTTTCGGTGCTAAAAACTGACCTGAAGCTATCAGTTAAACACCCAATAGAATCCTTTCGTTATTATCTGAGCCAACATGTCATGTGGTCTGGTAAGGGCTCTTGTACAGCGCGATACACGTGTTTCGCCATACAGACTCGTCAGTCGGGCAAAACCCGTCGTCTTTCGATATTCTTATAGTCAGTTCTCTCGGGAGCTCTGCTCCCTTACATAGAGTTATCGAAGACGAACTCTATGTTTTACACTCTATGTCAAGCGAAGATTTCACCAAACACAGAGCGTTTAGATTTCACCTAACACAGAGCTTACCAGACCACATGACAATTTGGCTCAAATAATAATGGAAGGATCAATTGAAATTTGAGCGTGATCTCAATAAAGCACTCGAAACAAAGGTATAAACACCCAATACACGAGCGCCACAACTTATGAGAACACCTAGTAATACTATAGGCAGTTTATCTTCTTCGTTCAAGCTTAGTTGAACTTGTAAGAGAGTATTTTCTTCTTTTAGCCGTTCCGAGGTGTTATTTATAATATTTATTGAATATTAGAGAAGCATACAACAATACAGTTAGTTATGAAGCTTGAATATACAATATTCGAGGTGACTAACGTTTCGGCGGGTCGCCTTCTTCGGAACCTAGAAAGATCACATTGATCCACAATTCACTAAGCCAAAACCTCCAGAGAATTGTGGATCAATGTGATTTTTCCAGGCACTGAAGAAGGCGACTCGCTGAAACGTTAGCCACCTCGAATACTGTATATTCAAGCTGCATTACTAACTGTATTGTTGTATGCTTCGCTAATATTCAATAAATAATTTCAATAACACCTCGCAACGGCTAAAGAAGAGAAAATTCATTTATTCAAACTATGCAGAGTATGAGTCGGTCCTGGGACTTGTAGGAGAATTTACATATTTGAGCATTACTTGAAGAGAGAGTGCTCTTTTCCTTACCTAAATTTGATAAATGCGTTGTCGTTTTTCAAAGCTGAAGTTCACAAAATGCCGGATTAGCAATACCATAATTCCATCACTTATTTTATAATTAACTTTGCATATTGTAGTCACTGTACTACCAAGAGTTACGCATTTCGATACCCTTATGATTGGAAATGAATTCTCTTTCAAGACGTCTGCTTCTTTACAAGAATCGATTAGCGATCGAATTAGTTTTGTGGATGGTTTTTAGTTCCGCTGAATGAAAATTTGATCTGCTATCGTCCGTGAAAAAATGTTTCATCAAAAGGCACTTTGTGAATTAATAAAGTACTCCGAAGAAACTGTTTTAGAAACAGTTTGAACCTTGCATTTAGGTTATAAGTTTTGGAAAATGGCCAAACCTTAATCAACTACGAGAATTCTATTCGAATATGGCAGTGATCACTAGAACAAAATCGTTATTTCTTTTATCAGTAATTTAGAAACTCTGAGTTCCTTTAGTCCAATTGACTCACTGTGAAGTTTAGCGAACACTGAAATTACTTCACAATGTGATTTGAGCTTCAGAAAACTCATGCGTTTTACAATTCACTCTGCTTAAAGTAAATTCATGGACTTTTGGAGCTGATTTTGCCTCCAACGCAAATGTGTTGAAAATTGGGCGATTTGCAACGTTTTCTTGGTAGTGCGAGCATTTTCTTACTTTACACCTTAAATTTGCTGAACGGACATTAATCTTAATTAGCCGTAATATCTGCTGCAGGCTGAGCACGGTTATCTGTCACATCATTGCATTTCGTAAAAACACTTATCAAAGAAAAATTTTTATAGTTGACTAAGTTTAAACTATTCTCAACTTATGACCCAAGACTAGAATGAACTGTTTTAAAAATGGTTTCTTCAAAACCATTTTATTCAGTCACAAAGAGCCTTTGAATATTCATTTTATGAGAGACGATTCCAAAGCAAACTTTCATTCAGTAGAAACAAAATAACCCATGAAACTTGATCCCATTGCTATTCTATTTTCGCAAAGAAATAAAAGCCTAATAAAAGATTTTCAGTTATGAAGATGCCGAAATGCATACTTCTTAACAGTACAGCGACAATAATATAAAACGTGATTTGTGAGCTTATTCGACAAATTATTAATTGGTTTTCACAAAGCTTTTTCTTTTCATTGTGCGGATCCCAGCACTGTTAGTATTCAACTCGTTTTTTCGTCATCTTCCTGAACGTCACAGAATACTGGTCAAGCCCGTCTCCTTGCATTCTCAAGGTTAGCCTGGCTGTGGTGTTCCATAGGGTGTTGGTTGTTGGCTACCGGAGAGTGTTGGGCGGCGGGGCTTAGCTCGCGCGCCCCACGACGAGCAGCACAACCACTCGGCCACGACACGTGTGGTCCAAAGTATGTGATAATGGCTATTGACCTCAACCAAGAATTAAAAGCAATAATCTGTGAACTAAGTGGTGGATTTACGGTTCTGTCTTTTTCCATCACAGCATTGTCAATTTCTACTTTGATGACGACAACTTACTTTCGTCAAATGTGGATAGAGGAGTTTTTTTTTCTTCGAGATGTGCGATTATGTAAAGTCTCGCGAAAATTCAACTACGTTAACAAACAAAGAAAATGAAGTACCTGTCGTAAGTAGAGGGTATTTTTTGGAGATCGTTCTTCGAGCGCTTTATAAGAAATAGGAATAGATTTGTACACAATTATGGGGTTTTGAGGATGAAATAAACCGCTTGTTCGAAAGCGAAGCAGTGAATGAGCCTAGTGACTTATTTGTGCAATGAATGTCTAGATTCACTATTCTTGAATCATCTTCGTTATTCGCACATTTTTCAACCCCTTGAGAAAAGTACAAATTTCCTGCTTTTTTAAGAGTTTCAGATGCCGTCCAAAAGCTCAAATTTCGACAATTTTGAAGGTCCACTCAGTTTTGAGGAGGACATATTAGTGCACTGTAGCAGCTAGATGAAGGATGAGTTTTGCACTTGAGTTTGAAGTTTTTCTCCACGTTGAAAAAATTCTAGAAACTCTGAAACTCTAACATTTCCTCCATGCGTTCACAGGCTTTTAGTATATAGTCTTGAGTTGCGTAAGTCTATTCCCATGACTGACTATCAATTAATCTCGCACTGATTGAAAGGCTACTTGATTTCCTTATTCAGCAAGTACGAAGTTGTCATTTGCGCAAGTCTAGCTTTATCAGCGGGTTTATTTGGCAACACAAAACAAAAATGAAAAGCCTAATACACAGAAGAATAGAGCAAATTTTCCGCATACCTAGCTTCAGAATCATTTAAATATGTTATCAAATAAATATTACTTTGTAAAAGCGGTGGCTTGGAACCAATGTCGAGAAATGCTATCCATTACCGAAGCAAAGATGTGCCCCGGATGCAAAGTGCGTTTTATAAATAGTTATGACATAAATAACATCAACTAGTATTAATTTGTATACAAACAAAATTTGATTGTTCAACCATGATTAGTGCGTACGATTTGTAAAATCAGATCAATCCACCATCTTGAAAGAATTGTACAACTGAAGGTAGTGTTGTCTTAAACTCACAATTCAACGTTGGAGTTTACTATGCTAATGAGAGGTTTATATAAAATTGAATAGGTTGCCCACATCTAAGGAAATTATGGACTTCAACGATGAGCTAATAGTTCATTACTACTTCACAAGGTGAATGCTGGAGTTATAAGCTATGGGATTTAGAAGGGAGTGACTGAGGACTACTAAAGATTACCAAGAGGGTATGGATGCGGGAGAGCTTATTTATTGACAAAGGCATGAGATTGGAATCAAACTACAAACCGACTGTTTATTAACCTCGACATGCTTCAGTATAATTTCTGATTTTCTTCTCTGAACCAAATACGAGGTGTTAAATTAATCTTTATTTGACAGCTGACGTTTCGGCAGTTCGCTTTCTTCAGAGCCTGGAAAGGTCAAATTGTGCGCAGTCCAATCAGTCAAGCACCTCCATTACTCCTTTAGAAAAAATCACCAAACCCTGGATCTCAATCGCATCAAGCACAAAATCAACTCTCAACATACCGCTTTTCGTATGTGTTCCACTGAGTGATTCAGAATGAGATCACCGGAAAGAGATCACATAGGCTCGTAATGTACCTTACCCATCAAAACAACAGTCTTATATACTGACTCATATCACGAGTGATAACGATGCATTCCTCCGGTGAGTTCCTCCGGTAAAAACGAAACGTCAGTTGTCAAATAAAGATTAATGTAACACCTCGTGTTTGGCTTGAAAAAGAAAATCACAGATCAGAAAAGAAATGCTAAATGGAAGCAGGGAAACAAAGGTAATAATTCTGTGAGCGTAAAAAGATTAAGTGCTGTTGTATTTGTCTTGAAGTGGGTTGACTGCTTGATTAGGTCTCTTCTCGTTGCTCTTGGCGTATCCCCGGGTGCGCGTCTGATGCTTGGCTTGTACGTAGGACGACATTATATGCAATAAACATGTAATTGAATATCAAACCATTGAACTTGAGAAACCGCATAGTGAGGATTAATAGAGGCTATTCGATAGGAAAGTTTACATTGCACACCGTCGAAAGTTTGTGGGGTCAATTGGAACAAAGAGATCGCGAGCACAATAGTGCATCCATAAATAAAGAAATGGAGAGATGGAGGCTAGATTAGTCTCTATACTCGCCACCCGCACTGAGGAGACGTAGTGTTCTTGTTCTTCGTTTTTGTTTCAGATGTTCGTCAACAGTTTCCTGATTTTTTTTTTGCGCAGAAGAGTGGGGTTGTCCTTGAGATTAGCAAGTGCAGCCTGCAATCCTTTGAGGGTCATGTCTTTGTTTTCCGGCAGTGTATTTGCGTCGTTTTTCCACAGTAGTTGCACGTAGTAGTAAACGTCTGTCCGTTTTTCGATCGTTCCTTTTAAACGCTTCCATATATTGTTTTGTTTTTTCGTTCTTTGCTATCAGATTGCTAGATTCGTGGACACTTGTGGATTCGAATGTTCAGAAATCGGTCCATTATTGTTGCTCCGTCGTCGCCTGAAGTGATTGTATGATTTGCGCAACATGGGCCGTAGTATCCTGTGCTATCATGTAACGGCTGTGCTTAGCTCCCACGATGAGGTATTTCAGTTTAGAAGGAATTACTGTTAATCCCGACGGTAGTATGGCGGTCGATAATGATTCGGTTTGTGACAGGGAGAATACGTCGGAGCATCTAGTAGGTTTTAGATGTATACTATTTGCCAGTGGGTTAATCGATAACTGAATATTGTTGCGCGTCAGAGAGTCTTTGTCGTTGACATTGTGCAACATAGAGTAATTTATATTTTTTCCACTAAGACGGTCACATTCGTCACCTTCGAGCCGCTAGTAGATTTTGCAATGTGCTTCAGTCATAGTACTGTATTTGATCCTGTTCATTCTCAATCTTTTGTTACGTCTATCCCTGTTATCCTGTTTTACCTAGTGCCAAAAGGAGTCAATAATGGAAACATTCTCTGAAATATAAACCTGGATAATCTTTTGGTAACTTTCCATTTGCAAATTTTTCACTACTTTTGAAAAAGGCTTTGAATCCAAATTTACCACTCAATACACTCAGGGTGATTTCTGCATTATTTTAACCAATCAACACTCATGTAGTATGCAAGTATACTTCTGATGTGCTACTACAATAAA
Organism: Parelaphostrongylus tenuis; assembly: GCA_019055375.1. Taxonomy (NCBI): domain Eukaryota; kingdom Metazoa; phylum Nematoda; class Chromadorea; order Rhabditida; family Metastrongylidae; genus Parelaphostrongylus; species Parelaphostrongylus tenuis. The sequence goes on along the minus strand of JAHQIW010004328.1, from coordinate 27,019 downwards.
TATCGGTTAAATGAAAATATTTATCTAAAAGACATTACAGTTCGATCTCAATTTCCACCGATGGTAGCTGTTGCCGAGAAGAAGTGCGATTTAAATGGACCTGATGTCAACATTCGAACAGCTCTATTCACTACGTTTCGCCACATCGCGTTCGACCAATTCGCCATAATGATGTTGGTGGTCTACACAGACTTCTTCTTCCTTGCATGGCGAATATTTTCAAAATTGAAAATAATTCTGACCGAAAGAGTTCCTGATATTGTCAAGTGTGTGGCGTTAACAGGTGTTGTTTTCACCTCCGGGTCTGTTAGACATTTCTTCGTAGCGCCTCTATCCATGTTAGTGCAAATTCCCGTCACCGTGTTGTCGACGATGATACAACCACTTTCCATCTGATTCACTGAATGAAAATATGAGTCTTAGAGGGACGGCTTCTCCTAACAAAAGAAAAAATTTGAAAACCTAAAGACGTTTCGAGCTATAAACATGTTTAATCTTCAAAACCCTATATCCATCACCTGTTGTATATTACACATTCTCAAAATGCGATGTGGAAAAAATCGTTTAGAAATCAGCATCAATTTAGACTTTAATACTAATGTCAACTTAATAACACTCTCTTATTATGAGGTCTCCTTTCGTAAATTGTTTACTTTTTCTAATTGGAGAGGATAAACATGTTACTGCTTTTTTGATTTGTGTACTTCTGCTTACAATTTCAAATGGTTGTCTAAAATTGAAGACTCACATTCCTCCCCTGGTTTAAGAGCTATCTGACATTTTAAAGGCATGTAGTTGATTTTGACGCTAAGTTGACCCAAAATGGTCGAGATTACACCATCGGGTAGGAGAGCACTACGAGCTTGCCTTTCGAGAACATCAAAGACCTGGAGGAAAATTTTTTATTGGTTGACGGCGTTTTTTTTCTAATGCTTTGATCATATTGTGTGAATATGCAGTACACGGAAACACTGAGAACCTGAATTACCGTTGAAATTTGCATCTTGCTTTCGACGCTTTTCCAGAGTGCGTTATAAAAAAGACCTGGAGCATATGAGCTGCAAACTTACTGTTTGCATTACAAGACGTTCAACAAAACCGTTAGCTCCCGCTTCGCTAGTTGCAATACTAGGAAACCGAGTAGAAACTGCAGAGTTTCCAGAGTAAGCCATAGCAACAGGCAAACTGAAGCCAGTGACGGTGAAGGTCTTAGTACTTCCTGCAACAAAATTCCGTAGCTTCGCAATGCATAGTCAAAAGTTGAACCTTTAAGTTGAATAGTTTTTAGAGATAATTTCCTTTTCTTACTTGATATTCGAAAACATACTATCGATGCGTCGTAATATGATATGTCTAGAGTGCGAAAGATATTTCAGATGCAGATTCTAATTAAAATTCATAAGCTTCTGTCTAAGAAAAGAAATATCGCAGCAAAATGACAGACTCCTCTTCATTACCTTGACCTGCAGGCATCACTCCACAACCCAACACCGACATGGCGACCAACAATGAAAGCATAGAGAGGTCAATCGAACGTCTTGCAATGTTTGTGAAGAAAACCATTTTTCTCTCCTCAAAATTCAAACAGAGTTAATTGAAAACAAATTTCACAACTTTTGCATCAGATCATTCAAATATAATAACGTATTTGACTTTGCCAACACTTATACGAGGAGTGGTATCGGCAAGGTAGCTCACTGACAGCTCTATTCCGTTGTCCGGGATCAAATGAAGAAACGATCTTTTTCGGTGGACAAGCAGTCTTCATGGGAGTGTCAGTATTCATTCAGAAGCTTAAATATTTGACTAGTGCCGTCCATAGCCTCTTTTTCATAACACCCTTTTATAACTCTGTAAAATCCAAAATAATATTATATGTCACGCGACTACGCGCTTTTTCTTCGTATCTCACTATATATCACAAAACAAAACTCCTTCCTTAGACTGCTTGTGCTGGTTCGATAGCAAAGTCTTGAAGAACACAGAATGTGTTTTCAGGGAACCTCCTTCGATAGCGCTCTAGGAGAAAGAAAACATTGGTGGTTTACGCCTCACCGTACAGAGTTCTCTTTTTGACTAACAGTAATCGATCGAAAGCGTAAGATCCAAAGATTCCAATACCGTGCTAGATTTCCTGAAAGACCGTTTCTCTACAGGTTATTAGGAAAAATATGATTGACTCACATACGCGATCATGTGTTCTTTGGCTAATTTACGGGTCGCTGGGTTAGACAGCTAGGAGAGCCGGCGCGATCGATTGCTTTTCTAATATGAAAGTGCTGCATCTGTTATTGAATTAGGAGTTATTTTTGATCTTTAAAGAAATTGCAGATTAAACGTATGACTCTGATACTGCAGTATCTTCTGTACACGTTTATGAGCTTTTCGTGTTTCCAGCTTAGCAATGACTGAGTTGCGCAGCTAATGTGAAACATAGGTTAATTTTAGGTTTCACAGAGTTGTAAGAATTTCCGTTTACTAAATCAGCCACTCACGGCCCTAGCTAGAAATCTGATCTATTGAACGAACTTTTCACGAGATTATTGACACTCTCGTGAAAAGTTCTTGTACCGAATGGGGTCGAATATTCATTTCTTTCCGGATAACGGAACTTGAAATTGGAATTGTATGAACATGAAAAACCCATTGACTATTTCAAAGTTTTAAATTCTTCGCATCACCTGATTCGAAGAGAAAACTTTTGAAGCACGTTTTAAAAAGGACTATACAATTTCAAGGAGCATGGAAGAGGATGCTAAGTGGAACGCAGGTTGAATTTCTTGATGGAAACGAGATTCGGACAAGAGACCATTCAAACAGCTCTTCACTGACCAAACCATTTCCAGAGATAGAGCGGCTTGAATACGGCCCTTCCTTCTCATTTTCGATGGAGCGATATAAACTTGCGACTTTTGTATAAATAAAATATTCACAATGACAAAACACCGAGTTTACAAGGGCATCTTTGACGGACAGTCCGTTGAAGAAGATTTCGACTGACAACAATTAGACACAGCTTAGAATGTGAAACGTTTTTGCCAACAAAGTACTGGAAAGCATGTACAGGATTTCATTGAAGAGTTGAGGAACAGAGAGAAATTTGATAGCTACAAATATCCACTAGTATAAGGAAGAAAAGAGAAAGTCGGGACAGATTCAGTCATTGGCAAAGAACATTTCAAAGCATGAGTGTCGTGAGGCAAAAGAATCCAACATTTGTGTGAAATGGACAATACATCAAAAGAGAAACAAAAATGAACGATGTTAAAAATGTGAGTAGAGCGGCAAAAGCGGCAAACAGCTGAGACTTGCGTGATCTTTTTTTTTAATGTTAAAAGTTTCATTCCAAGAAAGACATTCATAAAGGTCGTCGTTAATTTCTTGCAGTTCATTTCTTTCTCCTATGGAAGTTTATGTTAGATCAGCAACATGTTGTGGAAAGTAGAAAAGTGTGCTCTTTAGCAAAACATTAGCGAGAGTCTTTCAACACGTAATGTAAAAAAATTCTGCCCTGTCTATCTCTCGAATAGCAAATCGAAGTCATGGTCAGCGCTGCATAATCATATTTTTGAGAGCGATAACTGAGACTGAATAAGCAGTTCCGAGTTGATGCTCGCACACCATTCTTCCTGCACTTTCATTACGTTACTGTATCAAATCAAAAAATTACATCCACTGTGTTTATATGGCTGTTTTAGCATAGTCACATGACCATAAATGCCTCACACCGTTATTTGTGTCATTAATAACTTACCTGCCATATGTTTGACATTCTAAGAGATGTGGTCGTTAACGACTCTCGACGATAGGCTCTCGTAGATCGTAGTACGTGTCGACTCACTTGATTTTCGACAGCCTGACCTGCGAAGCTACGTCTTCAATTTCTGGAGTACGAAGCAAGCAAAACTTGGGATCTTTTCTTTCATTCACGAGATGCAGATACTCCTAATTTCGACCTGTTAGCTGCGGGCTCGATAATGATGAGTGATCTTCCATCTTGAATTATTACCAGTTATCTAACGTTTAAGTTGAATTGAGAGTAGGCGAATAAAAAATGTGTACACGGGTTCGGCTGTTTTTTCTTCTCTTAACTGTATCTTCGACGCTCTTGAAATCTCCCCAAACCTTTAGCTTCTTTCTGCTCAACCCTTGGACTGAATTGCTGTCATATCGACTTTCTGGCATAGATAGATGCATTTGTATCCTCATATGTAACGTACAGATAGATCGGTATTCGTTTTGTTTAGCTATTGTTTCATGGTATAGGGACGATGTTATCAGCAAAGCAGAAGTAGTGCAAATCTTAATCATCAAATTTTACTCGGGAGTTGAAGCTGTAAAATGCGTGCAATTAAGCCACTGGGAAAGTAGCAGGGCGTCCCTACCCTGTGCGCAAAAATTCATTGTAAGTTTCGCAAAAATTCCACAAATAAGATACTACTATTCTACAAAGATTTTACGGCAACATACTGACAGCAAATTTACAAGTAGAAACTATGTTTCAACGTCATTATCACTGCAACATTCCGGAATTCTATTGCTAGCATAATAATAGGATAACATAAGTGTGAACATCAATGTTCGACAATCACACGATCTTCGTTTTGCAGTAAACAGCTTCTTATTACAATAAGCATCAGGCAAGCACAACAAAATTACTAAATGATTTCAACAAAGCGCTCGAGACGACTGGTTTTCCAATAAGGTAAGCATCAGTTTTGATTGCTTATTCGCGTTAAAGCGAATGATTATTTCCAAATATTCAGTTACGTTCATGTAGATCGGAAAATCACATCATGATTAACTTAGCTTCAAAGTCGAGCAGGGGGAAGATAGCAGCCTAGAATTGTTCAAAAGTATGAAGGAGATCATGAAGTAAACAAAGAACGTCCTTACTGCTTGCCCTTCGTATTGAATTAACAATCATCCCTGCCTTTGCACATAACATGCGTCAGAAACTTGATCGCTACGCAGTGTTGCTGAAGAGTTATGCTTTCTTTGATTTAGGTAAAATAGTTCTGCAAAAGCAGAGGTCGAAATTAGCTGACTCAGAATGACAGTATTTAAAAGGTAGAGTTATTGTAGCGAAACTCTTCGCCTCTCAACTAACTGACTAAAACAACACGGAACTGAAACACGAAATTGAGACAACACGGAACTGACATAAGACGGAACTACTTACACAGCTCCAATTATATTTATCAAAAATTCATAACAGGGTCCAAGAATAAAGCGCTGACGATGTATCTATTGATTATTCAGTGTACTGAACAAGTATAAGAAGAATGGGTACCGATCTATTATGGCAGCGCCAGTTGAGGTCTTCGGTAAAAACTTTTTTTTGCTTTGCAAAACGTCTCTGTAGTTTATCGATAGCTAAAATAAAGTGAATTTCAATGACATGTTTAACTTCTCAAATAGCTTATTTTTGGCACCGTACCAGTCAAAATAAGAATTTGTTCCTCATTTGAAGACTTCTCGCTGGATAAAAGCTTTCTTGTAATGATCTTTTGATCCTTAGATAGAAAAGATTTTTCCTATTATAATGGTGAAAACTTCTACGAGCTTTGTAACGACTGAAAGAATATTGGGTTTCACACTCAGTGAGCACTTCTAGCTAGGGTGTGTGTACAGCTGTAATACCAGTCCGCTTCATAAATCACATGTGGATTTTCTGAAGGAAATCAGAGATCTCTCCGACGCTCCAGAATTTTTCTACATGTCCATGTGCTTTTGGGGAATCAATGTGAGGAGTGCTGAGATGGCTCGTCAGCCAAGGGCCAGTATTGCGAAATCCCATCCACATAACTTACAGTGCGTGGTGGCCAGGTGCCGTCGCTGCATTGTGCGCTCGAACCTATTACAGCTCACTAAGAGATCCTTTCGAAGAACCAAATATATCGCTGGAATCAGCAGAATTTAGACTATCGAACGGTTTCTAGAAGTTGGAGTAAAAGTGCTCTCCCCGACGAAAGACGCATCGAAACGCTTCAAGTGTGAAACATACTTTTATTTTGGCTGTTACGGCGAACTGAAAGATTTCCTTCAGAACCTATGTATATCGCTGGAATTATCTAGATTTGTGCTATTGATTAAGCTAAGAAGCAGTTTGGAAAAATCGAAAGATACTCTCGTTTCTGAAGGAGTGCGGGAAGCAGCGATATTTCAAACGTGTGAAAACCCACTCTTCATGTGCAAATTGCAGAGCTCGAAGAAGTTCTTTCTAAAGAAAAAAACACATTGTCTCACAGAAAAAGATTTGTTTATCTAAACGTTAAAATTTTATTATAAAAAAACTTTTATCAGGCGAGGAATCTTCAAATGTGAAACGAAAATTCATCTTGACTGCTACGGCGTTAAAAACAAGCAATATGAGAAATAAAATATACCTTTAAAATTCAGTTGATTTAAGCTATCAGATGGCTATACATTTGTCAGACAGCAGCAAAGAAGGAATGCTGTTTTCCCTGAATCAGACATTGCTGCTAAGAATGCTGTGTGCCGATAGTGTCCTTCGTATATTTTCAAATGGTGCATTCAATACCGAAATTTCTTCAAAAGACTGGTTTCAACGACAGAGCTTTTTCTGATTTTCCCTGTCTATCCGAAAACAGTTATTTCATCATGTTGCACTATAAATTAAGGTAGGCGGAACAGTGTAGACGGTATTAGTAAAGAAATTAACGAATTTTATGATTTGTTGTTATCACGTACATTGCTTTCATTTGACATTTGATATACATCATTCCTAATTGCTGATGTCCATGCGTCTCGAAGTAGCGGAGTCCCGACGGCCATGTCTTATGTAACGAAAGAAGTTATCCACCAGTTCTGCCTCAAATTGAGCAGTTTAGGTATACGTAAGGTTATAAAAATGACGAGAACCTTCAACCGTCTATAACATAGGTTCACCGGCAAATTTATGCTTAAGAAGACTTCATCACTGACTTTCTCAATAACCAACGCAGCGCGAGGATTTTAATCTTTGGTTGAATCGAATTTTTTGAAGCGATTTTTTGAAGATGACCAGCCTGGCATATATGGCAAAAGTTGCGGCACGCCCGCTCCTGATTCCTCTGCTCATCATCACTGCAGTGATAGGATGTGGAACACTTCCAGGAGGTGCAACTATCTATAGAACGTTCTTTTCTTTTATTTTGAATTATTTACAATCAGGGCAATCTCTTTTTCAAAAGCAGTGTCTTGAACCTTGACTATCTTAATAACTCCAGTATTCCATCACTATTCGCCAATCCAGAGAGCAACATTACAAAGAAATAGTTCGAGTCAATGTCAGTGAGTTGTGGGAACAAATTTCCTAAACTCTCTATCACCAGCAATATTAAAATATGAAAAGCAAAATTTGGTGACCATTACCATGAATGTTTATTGATTATTTCTCGGCTACTTTATTTGCTTGTTTGCACAATTCCCTGACCCTAACTTTTGTTTTCATCAATAGAGTATTATAAAAATTTTCTGCTTTCTACCTACTTAATTGAAGAGTCGTGGAATTTAGCTGCTATGAGCTCAAGGACCTTTAACCTTACCGGCTTCTCCTTACCGGTGGCTATGGCTTACTCAACTGCACCTGCTGCACCAGCGCAGGCCGTTGGCATTTCAACTAGTGCAGATGCAGCCAGGGCACTTGTGATGCGCACTGTGATGCAAGCCGTAAGTTGACATTATTTGAACGAGTTGAATAATGACGTAACTTTATGCTATTTTCGATATCAACACATCTGCATGGCTATAGATAATCAAGAAAAGCTTTAAGTAAAATCTGCAAGTTCAAAAGCACTGGTCTTCAGGTGCTTGATGTTCTCGAACAACAGGGCCGCGCTGGCCCTCCTACCCGATGCTGTAATCTCAGACATTTTGAATCAGCTCAGTGTCACCACCAACTACCAACCATTGGAATGCAAAGACGTGGCAGTTAACCATGCGATGCCTGCAAGGCCGATTATGGGTAATCCACATGCAACGTCCATTCGTCAGATTCGAGATGTATAGTCAGCAGACGCTTATGTTACAAGAAAAAGTCGCAGTTAGCTTAGTCGTTTGGCAATAGCATTCTTTTCTCACATTCAAGGAAAAATTGATTCATTATGGGTAGTAACATTTTCAGTTAATTACTCAAGTAGTGTCTTTTTTCAAAAAAATTTATGAGTGAGCTTTAGTAGTGCCAATCATAGGGGCCGTGGCCGAGTCACTGTGATGCTCGGCGCTGCGCTGAATTGATACCCACCTTCCCTCACCCCAATACTTCTCCGGCAATCATTATAGATGCCCTACAGAACACTCCAGCCTGGGCACCGTTCAGATTGTAAGGAGACGTGGTTGACCAGTACTCTACAACGTTTTTGAAAAAAGACAATAGCAAACTGAATCTCAGAAGAACTGAGACTGCACAATGAAAAAGAACTGTGATACGGACTAAGTGAAATTAATAGTAAAAAAAAAGTTACTCATAAGACTTATGAGTTCTCTGAAGTTTGAATCACATAGTAAGGTTAATTTTACAGTCACTTCAATTTACGGTAATCGTGAAAATATTTGAAACTTTTTGTCATGTTTACTATAAGAAAGTTTCTTCGATTTGAGGTGGAAGCATGCAGGAACAAAAATTGAGTCAAAGAGCACAAAACGCCTAATAGAAGAATCACGACCTGTGTTTTACTGAATGCATAGATCCCTCAACAGAAGGACTTCCCAAAATTGAATCAAAATCATATCTTACATGTAATTTTGAATTGCCCCAGAAAAAGTTCTAGAGATTTCACAGCATTTTCACGAAGTGTTCCTGAATGATCCATCTCATTAGAAAAGATTGTGCACCGAATGATCATTCAGTGGGACAAAAGTTATTGACGAGATTCAGTCCACATCGTTATTTAATTGCCGCAAAGAAGCAGCTGTTTCAAATAAAAAATTTACTTGTAACTACGAAGGATATGGAAGCGAAATGCATAATTTTTGGCAATACCATAACTGCAACATGCAGCAACATGCAGCCAGGATGTACACTAAGCAATGGAATGAATGTGATGCCTGTTCCCTCCACAGCCATGTCAATTTCAGGAACTCTTTCGGTTTGCATTTTGTTTACTTAATCATTTTATTACTAAAATGAAGAAGGCCTTTCTAGACCACAAATGTCATCATGGCAAATTGGTCGAGAGACATGTGGCAAACCGTGGTGAACAGAGTGGTGAGAGCCATGGCATCAGGTCCGCTTGGATTGCACTTCCTCACAGCAGTAGCCACTGTCTCATAAAACGAAAATCAGTCATGGATTTCTCTGGATAGTCAGTATAATCATTCATTTTTTTGACGTTGCATTGCAAAAATTATGAACTAATTGACGAAAAAGCTGTTCTGTGATCAAGTAGAGCGAAATATGTAAGAAATTGTCACGATGCAGAATCTTGACTGCTCCTCTAAATACCCAATAGAGAATTTGCCAGAAAACATGAGCCGAAGAAGGCTTTTAGCTTGGTTGAGGCTTTCGCGAATGTGAAGAACATTACATTTGATGCAAAAGTATGAGCGGCCTGTCTCCAGTGATTGTTTGAGAGTCTCAAAAACAACTACATTGTTCTGCGCAACTTCTAACCGGCTTGAGCAGCTCGAATTTGCAATCACCCACTTTTGTGATTCATTATAAACGAAATACCCATAGCTTGGCCAGTTATTTAGAAGAACAGGTGATAGATGGACAAAAAGAGCAGTAGAGTGGAATGCGAAAGAGCAAGCGTCCTCAAGAAAGACTTAAACGATGTTCGGACGTAGTTGTGTAGCGCGAAAGGAGCCTCGCATATGTCAGCATGCTCGAAGCAGACCATCACCATGTACTACAGTTGCGTGAGACAAAAACAAATGTAAGCTATGCTGGGACTCGCACTATCAGTGCAGACATGCTGTCCAAATGTGTGTAGTATCAAGAAATTTGATATAAATTATCACCAACAACCTCACATCTGCTCATTAGGGAGAAATATTGAGTTTCAAAACCGCCTTGTTTCTCACATCGCCCATAACTGGTTCGACAGTATATGTAGAAGTTTTGAGCTCCTTTTGAATGTGAAGAGAATTCTGATCAAGAGGACCAGTATTCTTATTGATTATTCTTAGCTTGTAAAACATTAGTGTCTAGAAAATTTATCATGCTAAAGTTGGGAAAGTAGAAGAAAACTTTTGGGAATTTTATCCAGTTGGCTTTATGCCATCACAGATGAAAGATTTTCGTTGAACACACGCAATATATATGGTCAAAACATTACTTTATCACTCTACATCGATGGGTATATATTTGGAATATCATACCACCGCTATAAGCGGTCAAATAAAAGAAAATTATTTAGTCAAAACATTATCATTTTAATTTCTAATATTTTCCATTGAACCTGCCGATAATAGGAGATATTTTTTCAAATGCGCACGTAGAAATTTCCTTCCGCTCATGATTTTTGTTCGAAATTTTAGACAAGTTATAGTAGCTTAGAGCTCTTCATATTGCACACTTTATCAGAATGTTGGTTGATTACTGAACATGAAGTCGAGCATACCGAAGTGTCAGCCAAATAATTATCATTTTGTCGATTTCATGTTATTTGCTCAATCAGTAAAGAATTCACAACAGTCAAAAATGCACAATTCAAAAGAAATTTGGTTTTAAAATGATTATTTGACATAGTTTTCGTTAACCAGTTCATTGTTTTCACAAGGCAATATCGAGCAATTGTGCACAATCGAGACATTTCAGGCTAATTTTTGCTTTATGAGACGACCGCTACAGCAGAGAAAAAGTGCGATTCAAGCGGACCCAATGTGAAGGCTGGAGCCGCTCTGTCTACCAGTCTTTTCACATGCTCCTCTACCAATTCGCCATGATGATGTTTGTGGTCTGCAAAGATCTGTTCTCATCTTTTCAATACAAAGTTGTGTGGAAGGAAATTAACTTCAAACCGAGAGAGTTCCTGAAATTGACATGTGTTCTGGGGAACAGCCGTGAGCATCATGCCTGCAGCGCCACCGCTCAACGTACACATATACTGCATCTCATTACACAATGCAGTCCCTGTATTGCTAAATTACGCAGGTTGGCACCATCGTCATAGCTGAAAACAACTCCAATATCCAGAACGTTCGACTCAGGAACCGAACAACGTAGTGGAAGTTTATCTACAATACTTTATAAAATGCAAAAAGACCTACAACTGACGAGGCCTCAAGGCCGAAACAGGTGTCTTGCAGTGTATAAATGCCCATAACAGATATCATGAATGCGTCAAAATGCACTGTCAGACTTCGTGAATAGATTGAGACTAATAGTAGGATGGCTTGAATGATATTTTGAGGAAATAACTCAATATGTTCCAGCCTAAGATTTCCTAATTCAAAGAAGGTGCTCTTTGATCAGAACAGCGGTTGTTATTTTTTATGAGTGGTTTTGGGCTCTGTGTCTCAACATTTTGTGTGTTACCATCAATCTATGGTATCAGCTCAACAAAGTCATAGACAAGTTGAATTAAAGTTGGCAATGATTTTTACGATGCAATTTGCACATCAGAAAGCGCATTTCTTATGAGTCGCTCTACAAATAGCAAATTCTAAATCTTTGTTCAGAAGTAGAGATGCATCTTGTTTGCACAACTCAATGAAAATGTTCTCTCAAAAACTAGTTTTGTTACCTATCCAAAACATTTTCATGAATGCGTGAGCATTTGCTCACATTACACGTGAATATGTCGACGGGCGTTACATCTTGAAACTTACTATCGACCATTACTGTTGGATTAACTGCCACGTTTTTGCATTCCAGTGGTGTGTAGGTTATGCTGACTGTGAGCTGATTCAAAATGGATGAAATTACAAAATCCGGGAGTCCGGCACCGCGGCCCTGCTGTTCGAGGACATCAAACACCTTAAGATCGACGTTTTCTCCGAATAATAGTAATTATATGGTGATTTAGGACGAAATTATGTAGAGTCATGCATACTTATTGAAGCCAAAATGCGCACGATCTTTGAAAATTGAAGTTTTCGCCCAGCGCATAAAAAACGAACTCACTGTTTGCATCACAATACGCATGACAAGTGCTCTGACCGCATCTGCACTCTTAGAAATTCCAGTGACCTGAGCTGCATTAGGTGACACTGAGTAAACCACAGCCACCGGCAAGGAAACACCGGTAACACTGAAGGTCTTTGAGCTCACTGAATTTTATGACTGCTTCACTGAGTAGATAAAAGTCAGAAGAATATTAGAAACCTCTAAATAGACAAAGTAAAGTTGTGTTTAGTAAAATTAGACAATTAAATGAATAAACTAACTGGGAAATAATTATATAAACATTGATGTTCAATGGTAGCTAAGTATCGCCATTTAGTTAGCTTATATCTAGCTCTATACGTCTGTTAAGAAAAATAACGTTACGCCGCATTATCGTTCTGAAATTCTGATCTTTGTACTGCTGCATATTAACGATGTATCATAGATGCTAGCGTGACTAAGTTTCGCAAAATAACCTAACAGAACATTTTGAGCCTTTCTGAGATCCGATATAGCACTTATATGGTGTATGACACCAGTTTTGGCTTTCCAACCTCACCAGTTGCACGCTGAAATTCCTCTCAGCCAATACGTTCTAGAGGAAGACCCCTCAAAGACAAATGAACCGACAACGAACAACTTATATTACAGCAAGGTGGAAAAACCACCCGACAGGTAGTGTTAAAGTCGATTGTCTGTGGCTGGTAAAACGTGTCATAGCAGACCTCTCAAAAGGCTCAGAAATGTTATCACATTGTAGCGTTTTGAGCGAGGTTCCAAAAACAGCGGAAAAGAAGTGTATAACAACATTCGTCTAACCAGCCACGAGCAATCGGCTATACAACTCTTCCTGTTGGGTGATTTTTTCACCTTATGACAATGTAAGTATTTCGTTGTCGATCTTTTATGTGTGAGGAATCTCACTCTAAGAGGTATTGGCTGAAAAACGGAAGGCAACCGATGAGGCTGGAAGGCCGAAACACGTGTTTTGCACTATGTCATCAGATTATATTGTTCTGAGCGAAGTCTCAGAGACACTTCAAAAGAAAATATCATAAAAATTGTTTGGAAATGAAAATTTCTGCACCAAAAACAATTCTAAGCGATTGAAAAAACAATCTATTAAGGAATACTCGTTCCTCCTGGAAGTGTTTCACATCCAAACACTGCAGTGAAGGTGAGCAGAGGAATCAGAGGCAAGCGGGCCGGAGTTTCGTCATACTTACCAGACAGGCGATCTTCAACAAAACCACTCCTAAAGAAACTTAGAAAGCATTACCCCTTAGCAGATCCAAATAGGAATATAATTGAGTGTTTTCTCATGAGTTAGTGAGAAATTAGCAGTAATTACTTGCTGAGCATCAGTTTGCTTATGACCCTATACTTTGAGTAGTTTAGAGGCTCTCGAGTTTTTCAAAAGAGTTTCACGCAGCGGTAACCTGCTCAGTTTATGCGAAAAATTTTTGAATTGTTTATTTTTATATTACGATAGGTACTGACATTACGGACTTTCAACTTCGAGGCGCGTGGAAATGAGTGAGAATAATGATGTATGCCAATAATTGTATGAGAACGATTAACGTGACAGCACCAACTTTTCCAACGTGCTTCTTTCTTTCCTAGCACAGACTAGATTCCATCCCGCCCATCATGTTTTTTATTGATACGGTCTCAAATTGACGATTTGAGACAAATACGGAGAATCGGAGCAGAATGCTGTCATGAAAAGTACTTTCGAGATAAAAATTACCTATCACAATATCGACTGACAAAAAAAAACAGTACTTCCAACATGCAGATTTTGGCAACAGATTTCAGTTTGATTGAGATCACTTTCTTCCAGTTTCTCTTATTGTTGTTTCAACACGCTGTGGATACAAGGTCTTTTTCTCTGCCAAGAAATCGTTTGTACGGTCGAAGAAAATTGTCTGTAGGATTCCACAGTAGTGATCAGAATTACGTCATGGAAAAACAAAATTGTCACAAAGTTTTTCAGATCACACTATAATATCCTGCACTTTTGATGGTACCGAGAATCCAGCAAATTGAAAAGAGATTTTAGGTGCCTCTGTTGAGCGATCGCACGGACACTGGGCTATGGCTCCTCTGGTATCTATTCAAACATTTCAAGCTTCAAGCTTTCAATAAAACAAATGTCTATATAGCGCCGTGTGAGTCCCTCCTAATCTTGCCAGGACGAGACAATGATCTTCATTATAGACTACTTTTGTATAGCGGCGCAACCATTCGACTTGGCAAGCATTTCCTTTCCGTTAGCCATTTGTAGGGACATGGTGCAAACCAATTATTCAAAAATGCAAGACGCCCTTGCAATTCCTTTGTCTCTTTTCTCTTCTCAATAATGTAGAACGCTGTACAAGAACATTTGCGTCAACCGGGATTCGAACCAAGAGCTCACTCTTTCCTGGAGCGTATGCTAACCGTTGCACACAACGCTCGTTTTGCACAGCACTCTCTTTACTCTACAAGGCGTTATCTGGCAACAGCCAACCATCGACGCTCTCGCGAGGCAGCCGCTATCGGCATTAAGCCCACTTGTGTTACAGATATTTGATATCGATAATCAATCAGAATTCTTAGTTGACCGCCACTTGCGGTGGTATGATGTTACAACATACCCAATAATGTGGAGTGCTGTGCAACTGTTGACTGTTGATTGTTGGCTGTTGGCAGATAACGCCTTGCAGCGTAAAAAGGGTGCTGTGCAAAACGAGCGTCTGTGGTGCAAACGGATAGCATACACTCCCGGAAAGAGTATCATCTGGGCTCGAATCCTGGCTGACGCAACTGTTTTTACACAGCACTCCACATTATTGGATATATTACAAGATCATACCACCGATAGCGGATAAATAAATTAATCCCAATAAATGTTCATTAGTTCTTCATCATATTCTCTGTAATTAATGCAACTTCGTTAAACAGCTTGTTAACGTTCCGTATGCCAAGAAATTTTAGAGGCTCACCTGGGCCCCGTAGAAAGTGGTAATTGGAAGTTTTACGAGACAATTCTGCCACTATGAAAGCAACTTCAGTAGGCAGTAAATGCGACCTTTCATTCGATTCTAATATGTAACGAGATGCTTACACTTCTGCCCAAAATTTTCTCTTAGTTACGGTAAATTGCAAGATTAGACAGTCCTTCACAATAATCATCCGTTTTATGATGCTGTTATAAACACTGGTACAAAATAAATGAGTAAATCGGCAATTTTTCAAGGATATTTGAGCACCAAACAGTTTTGTCACAAAATTATTCTTTTACTGTCAACTATGCCGTAGTCAGAATACACTATTCGAAGAATTTCACAGCTAATGACTTTCGATCTCTCCACTTGTGCAAATGCTTTGCATTTCTGCTTTCCCTGGAGATATAGATTTCTGGATGAGCAGCAACCCTTCCTGATTTTTTCTAATCAGTAGCGAAGTTGACGGCCTATCATTTTCTTATGCCGCATAAGATTACGGATATTAATGAGAAAAGTTTATCATGCACACCACAACGATTTTTCCACGCTTCAGAGCAAGTTTGCTAAACTTCTAAGATCTTTTTTTTTCTTCTTTTTTGCCTCGGCTTGAGAGTTTTATATTTCCTCTTGACACCAGAAATAAATGTGACTGATAAGAAAAGTTTATTTACCGTATTGTTTACGGTACCAGACTTTCTTGGCAATTTTTTTAATGTGAGTAGATAAGGTACGCGAAGGAAGGTTTGTCTGACTGTGACAGAAGCTAGATTGAGGTGAAGAACTAATTAGTATTCGCAAATCTGTTCAAAGCGCTGTACGAGGAAAGCGTAATGTTGTGGAGGCTCGACATTTTGACGATGTACAACATAATATACCCTCGATTAGTAGGATAGTTTGCTCAGCAATGATATCTATTTAGTATTAAGTTGAAAGTACGGAATATCCGCATAGGATGGACATTATATAAATGGAGAGAGTCATTTTTAGATTTTCTATGAAAGGTATTCACCGGTTATGGCTCTAAAAAATTGATTATTAATTTTTGGGAAGTCCATAGAATACGGTATGAGGCAGTGTTTTTTTTTCTGGGCAACTTATTCGAACTTCTGAAGCATTAACTGTGCATTGCGTTATAACATAAGACAGTGTTCTGAGGAAGATCTTTCTAAGATTGCTCTTAGCAATTGTGAAGAAATTGCTCAAATGTTCATTTTTACTAGTTCTACATACATGCAAAGCATTCCTCATTGTCATCAGCAATCTCAAATCTGCGATAATTCACCGTTTTAGCAAGAAAATATTCCCGCTAGGGTTTTTCAAAGCGGATTTGAAATGAATAAATCAACGGCTATAGCTACTGAAAATGAAGGATCTCCATGTCGATTTGCTAACCCAGATTCGGTCTTATGAAATGTGTAAAGCCATCAGCTGACCCTCCAATCCTGGTGAAATGACCCTCATTTGTTGTCGTATAGAGCAACGTTTTAAATTTAAATGTCTTCAAAAATGGATCATTTCCGCTCTATAAATGCTCCACTACACAAACCAGCATTGCCTTTAGACTATCAATGCTTTGCCATTTGTTTCACATTGCACTTATTCATCGTGCTTCGCCACCGTCCCATTTTGCTTACTAAGCGACATAAACTGCTGCTGCTGCTGACTGACCACTATAAGTTCTTTTGCAACGCCTCAGTACTTGATTGCTCCGTATCGCCCCAATCAGCCCTCGTTCTCAAGAAAGAATGTAGAAAATTTTCTGAGAAATTTCACACGATTCCATTTTTGTCGCACTACTGCAGTAGCCGAAGGATGTCGAGCTTTGCACAGTTTTTTATTTGTTAAAGGAAATCAGAAAAGGAAATTTTATTAAGACAATATCGTTTTTACTGATGAGAAATTGAAGGTACAGTCATTATTACGATATAGACAGATATTATAATTTAATTTTACGATGGCCTGAACAAAGCTGAATAAGCAGCTTGCCGCTGTTTTCATTGCATTGTAAAGCGATAAGCGAATCTGAAGCAAGATTGTTCTCGTGCATACCACGTGCTTCCGTAGTCATAAGACGTTAACGCTAAAAAGAAAAATTATAGCAGTAAGTTAAGTAAGTATACTCAAACGATGACGACAGTCACGAATATTGGATATTGAAATGGGAGTTTTCTACGCCTACCTACAAAGCGAACAGGACTAAATGTTTGCTCAATTGAAAGCAAGTGAAAACAAAGTCTGCGTTCTGTAGTCCGAAAACTTTCTTTGAAAGGAAATAAGCCCTGAAGAAGTGAAACTGTGAAAGCGTTAGTTGAGGTGCATAACTGTTTATTAACAGCCACTTATATATTCAACAAGAAAATGAAAGTACTTGGATACGTCGACACTTGGACGGCCACGTCTTCAAGAATTGTGCCTACCCCAGCACATTCTGCAATTGTCTCTTCTTCTCGCAACTGCCGTTCATGGTGGTAAGTTTGATTCGAGCATGGTAGCTGGCGCAAGTTTCAGAAAGTGATCCGTAGAATATCGGTAGCTGAGAAAAGAGCTGATGCAAACACACATAAGAATATAGACTGATTAATTCTTTTCATGAACACGTCTGTTTAAGTGGTCGTCCTCGGGGACGGGGGTATTCTCGTAGACTCCACTCTACAGTTCGTTTCGACCATCTGTCGTCTGATCTTCTTACTATACAAGTGAGTCGTAGTATTTCGGTCGGACCATCCTTGATCTGTCAATAATGGTTGGATAGGATTTTGTTTACAATTTTCTCATCGCCTACGGTTTGACAACTTTTTCTTGGTCGATGCATAAATCCTTTTCTAGTATACTGCTAATATCGTGTCTCCGTTCAAAGAAAGCAGAGATCCCGACGCAATACAGAATAATGAGACTACGGTTGTGTTGAGCAGGGCACCATTTTCTGTTTCTAAGTATATGATCTATTTTTGCATTCGTCGAGGCCGTTAGGAGTTTCCCATGTTCAGCGGCAGGTTTTCCTCTGAAAATGTGAACCATAGAAGAGACGAGCTGCGGAACAGGAGTGTTGCGAGACGAATTTGTGTAGGGGGAGAATAGCTAAGCATGGAGAAAAGAGTTTTGGATTAGTCGACGAGATGGGTAAGAGATGGGTGGATGGTAAAGCCTACGCCCTCGGACATTTCGTGATGGCACCTTCCTTCTCCGCGAATTACGAGCGCCCCGTGTGTCTAATTGTCGCATGTTTGATCTTTTTATTTTTCGTTTCTTGTAACGGCAGTCACATGATATTTTGTGCAGCCGCGATGCGTCAGGAAATGCGTGAAGATTGGGTTCTGTCAGTGGAAAATTCTTGCATACGTTCAGAGTAATATGCAATTTCCAAGGACTGTGGTTAGCGTGTTCAAACAGATACCGCTTTCCAATGGTGTCCCTCAAATTCTTCATATCACCTAATTTGGCAAAAGACAATGTCGAATCCGAGAAATTTCTTATTCAGAAACTGATCCTCAAGTGGGAATTCCTACTAGCTAATGTGAAGAGAGATGAGAACCGAAATGAGTAGATAATAGAAGGAGAGAGTTACTAACGGACCACTCAGAACGGTGCACGGCCGAGAATCCGTAAAACAAAGTAAATACGTCAACATGGTCAACACATGGCCAATGGCAGAGCAGGGTGAGGGGCCTCGCTGATGCAGTGAGCAACTTAGTAGACGCTCGGAAAAGGTGATCGCCGGTTTGAAGCCACCATGGGTTCTAAGCTTTGCTATCTCAACACTCTTGTGATTAAATGAGTATAATTTTTTTCAAAGAAAATCCGTTCAGGACCACAAGTATTATCATGGCGAATTGGGCGAAAGCGAATGTGACAAGGTGTACTAAAAGAGCGGTTCGAATGCTGGTATCGAATCCATATGGATCGTGCTTGTTCTCGGCATCGGCCACTGCTGGCGGAAACTGAACGAACTGTAATGTGTTTCAAACAAACATTAGAGTTGACCTCGCCAGAGTAAAACAGTAGATTGCACTGAAGTGTGCAATATGGTGAATTTGACCCACTGTTTTCTCCAAGTAGTTGCCAGGTTTACGAATAAAAAAAGACTCAAGATGATTTTTTCTGTGCTGAGAAATCAAAGAAAAATGTTTTCATCGCTACCTGGATAGTGGCTATAACGTAATAGCTGGGTAAGGCTTACAGGGACGAAAGCAGCGAAAGATTTGACAAAAATAACTTAGGGTTCTAAGGTGACATTAATGCAAAAACTTTAACGAAAAATATACTCGCTCATCATTAAGTGGTCATTTCTGATAGCTAAAGTCCACATTTAAAGACTTGCTAAATGTTTTAAAATGCAGGCTATGTTAATCCCATCAGTAAAAACATATTTTTTTAGCATCAAGTCACTCAAAAGGAGTTTCTCAATGATTCATCATGTTAGCAGTTCTTTCTAAAAGCCGAATCCCAGAGCCACATGTACTTTCTTTTTACTATAGATATTTATTTTTTTCATACTTTCTTCAACATCTATAATAGTCTATCATCGTAAAATAAATTTTCAAAAGACCATGCTTTACACAGCATGTATATTGGACAAGGTATTGGAATAGTGCAAATATTGAGTTAACAAATAATTGTAAGCCGAAAAAGAAATCTTTTTCCATCCCCGTACAGAGAGTTAATCAATAGATAACGAAGACAAGAACAAAGAGAGAGAGAGTGAAGCTGAGATAGTGGCAGCACAAGTTCCTTGGTTAATGTAGTGAATAGCAAGTGACCTTCCGGAAAAGTGATGATATGTTCAAACTCACCTGAGGTCTTCGTTTTACGCATATGTTAGCATCCCTGTGATTGATTTCACTATTCTACTTTGAAAGAGAATAGGCAGTAAATAGATATTGAAGCAACAGTAAGCTTTTCACGCTTGGAGCTGCTCAAGCGTTTGATTGACTAAGTATGTTTATGCTAATCATTAAAAGTTTCCTAATGTTTTTGGATGTTATCTCATATGAGTTGTGTTCTTGAGAAAACACTCGCAACAAAAGATTTGAATATCGAATATTTGTGCTAAGTGATAAATTTTCCTAATGTTTTTGAATATCGTATATTTATGCTAATTGTGAAAGTGAGAGACGATGCTCAAGCGATGACTAATGTGCTATCAGGGACTTAAAGGAATCAAGGTTCCTCCACCATACCATACTGCATTCACTCGTAAAGTGAGAATCTTGGTTATGTTCAAAGCTACTAAGATTTGACAAATCTACAGTTTACTGCAGCACTTATGAAGCAGAAATTTCCAAAGCACTAGTTGATGTAACTTAGAAGCTTTCAGAAGACCTTTAATACTTTGAATGTAAGAACATAAATGTCACAAGTATTGAGATCAACACAGAGATAATGTTGTGATGAGTCGTGTGAGGATATTAAAAGAATCAAAAACAATTCAATCACCTTCTTGAAAAGGCGCCTCATTCGAAAGCCGTTCGATTTTCCTTATTTCTTTGTGGAGTTTTCTTCAGTTTTGAGAAAATTTCTATGTTTGTTACATCACATTTGTTTAAGAGGCTTTGTACTATGGTTCTTTTTGTCCGGACGTTTTTCAATTTACGCT
This sequence comes from Parelaphostrongylus tenuis, assembly GCA_019055375.1. NCBI lineage: Eukaryota > Metazoa > Nematoda > Chromadorea > Rhabditida > Metastrongylidae > Parelaphostrongylus > Parelaphostrongylus tenuis. The sequence continues at coordinate 6,381 of JAHQIW010004328.1, read as the reverse complement.
GATAAATAGACCCGTTATGAAATTCAAGCGACCAGCTAACTACTTCAAGAACGAAACGTCTTCTTTTTGCTCGAACAACGCTCTTTGTAAGCTCTTTGATGATATATATGTATATATATATATATAGATATATATATATATATATATTGGCTTCAAAACTGCCGAGACTTGAGCTAGCGATTGACTATCAGGAGCTCAACAGCGAACCATCGAAAGAACCCAACTAAACAAGTACAGCAAAGCTGTGAAACATAATAGTATTTCTGCTGCAATAACACAGTAAGAAAGGCTTTTCTAAAACCAAGCATTCTATTGAAATGGCCGAAAATTGAACTCTCGACTAGTCACTGAAGTTTGGAAAAGTTTCTTCCAGCGAAGAGGCTTACAGTAATTCGCGTATTCAAATTGATACACTTTTTCCCGAAGTATTGATCATTTTGAAGCTGGTAGAATTATCAGCATGGCATTACTCTGAGCTCTGCCTACAAAGCGAACTATGAGCGACTTCGCAAGATGAATCAGACTGAAGGACTCATATATAAATCATTCAAAAGATACTAGATAACGCCGGGCCCTTGTGGTGTAGTGGTACATGGTATGTCAGCATGGGTAATGCGTGCTCAACTTTCGCTTTGTGTCGAATGTCCTGCATACCACTCAAAATTTCTGGAAATGTATGGTTTTTACTCTTTTCAAGACATCCGTGTCCTTGCAGGCTAAGAAATAATTGACAATAAATCTGTTTCGCCTGACTAAACTTCTTTTCAAATTTTTATGAACAAATTTTACCTGCCCCTTGTTGTGGTCAGCCGAAAACGATGAACAGAAGAAGTTTTCAAAATGCAGTATAAGTTGAATTGTGGGCCAATCATGGGTTTTGTACGCACTGATGAAGGAGTGTCTCGCTGCGGTACAGTTTTTCAGTGATTCAACAACAAAGAGAGAGAGCCCTTTTCGTTTCGGTGAAAATATTTACTGGCATATAATTTCGATTTTTTGATGAGTATCGATTTCTAAAGAGGACAGGTATAAACCATGGATAGTTGGTGAACATCCATTATATATCTTCGTTTATGCCCTCTTTACACACTCAAGCTGCAGCTTACCGAGTTGCTGATTGCACTGCAAATCCGACCAATACCGTTGATCTGAGCAATAGACTACACGATACGAGAAAAGTTCTGTCAATTTTTTCAGATCTTTCAGCGGTAAAAAGAAAATACTGTATAAACAAATAAATTCATTGAATTGAAGGAACACGTCTGCGTCTATCAGATTAGCAACTATAACAGCAAGCAGAAAATTTTATTATAAATTCTCAAATCGGGCTTTTATAAATTTACGAAGTCGCTTGCAAAAATTTCAACAATGCTCGCCTACGTTTCCACCGTAGTTGCGTCCTAAACGTGTTCAAAACCGCTTTAAAACGCGTTTATGGTAGTATAGCTAATAGCAGAGACTTCCTTCTCTAGTATAGACCAAACGGAGTATACACCGGGTCAAGATCCGGCAAGTCTGATGGCCATATGGCCTTGCTCCAGAAGCCTGGAAATAGCTCTTGACAGATGGCAGTCGAGCTGGCTCAATCAGGAGCCCTGTTTAGCTGAAACGCAAAGATTTTGACGCCTCAGTTGATGAAAACTAATTGCGTTTTTTCGGTGGCTCAAATGCCAACGCAAACTATCATAGAGGCCGGAAAATTACTGCAGCATGTCAGTTTTGCTATTGCGGATTCCTGCTGACCTCCTGAAAAGTTGACGCCGATTCTGGCGACTGTGGAGTGCTTCGACCGTGCATCTCTTCGCATTCGTAAAAACCACATTCGACAAACAAGCACCAGCTATCAAACGAATTCTTCAGAGAGCCTTCAGAAGCCGTTTTTCTTATCTTTTTTTATAGTAAATGAATACGGACGATGTTATAAGTGCTTCGCTTCAGCTTATTACTGACAATGTTTCGGATGCTCCACCTTGCCAATTTTGAGCTTTCCGAGCCATTTTGCGTCCGAACGGTCCAAATTTCGATGAACTTAGCTACGCCTCTTTCGAATATTTTCCAAAAAAATGAGGTGGTCAAATGACCTTTTTGAGGACTGTTCTCAATGCCTCCAGTCTCTTTCACACACGTTTCACTGCTCTGTAGACACTTGCTGGTATGAAACCAGTCGTTTTTAACAAAGTCAGCTATTTTCATTCCCTCCTAATGCAACTAAAGTACTGCAATACGGTCGTGTTCACAATTCCTAACTTTGGCACATCTGAAAATTTAAAATTGAAAGCACAATGGCACTTGTAATCGTGGCCATCAAAAGATGTTGCCCATATCCCGTTAAGACAGCAGGCAGACTAAACTGATACAGTTAACTTAAACGCAAAAAACAGAGAAGGAATCTTTTATTCTTCACCTCGATTTGTTTAATGATTCATTCAATCACGAGAATTTTCATTAGTAGTTCAATCATTGTAGCAACGAAATGAACCTCGTCTTCTAATCATTGGATGGACAATAATGGCCATTCGTACACCATGGCAGGGTCAGACGAGGGTTTGTGAGTTTTGAGCATAGTTTTTCTCCTCACCGTAGATCTATCATGCTTATGAAGACTTCAACAATTTCAACTGATGGAAAATTGGACAAGAAATGTCAAATCTTCGTAGACTATTGCTGTTAATTAATGAATGCGTGAGATAGTACTCCTGATTGAATCTTTCAACTAAAAGATTTTCTCATGGCTGAAGAAAACTAGAATATTTTGTTCAATCGCGTATCAACAAGCAGTGACGATGAAGACATCGTTGACGAAGCCGATAACACCGTGTAATATGATTCATACGTCACAAATGCTGGCTCTTGGATAGCAACTCAAGAGAAGAGGGACAATATAGTTCGAGAGGTGAATAATAATGTTCGAGTGCTTAAAAGAATGCTACCGTTGAGAACTCATCCCTTTGATGAGAGGCGAGCAAGTGTTCGAGGAATATAGTGCTCACGTGCAAGGATCCACTCGACTTTTACGAAATGTTTATGAACGATCGTACACCATTACACCTGAAAGAGTGGTGTATGCATGGGTACGCGCAACTATTGAACTAACATCTTACAGAGCAGTGTAAAGCTACCAGTTTCACAAATTATGATTAGAAGAAGGCTTGAATATGAAGATAAGGTCTTACTATCAAAAATAAGAAGTGTTAAATCAGATTAAGAGTTTTCTTAAAGATAGATTTCACTCCACTTACTATTCAAATCTCTCGGTTTCCACTGTCTTCGCATGTGCGCCGATGGAAGCGGTCTGTTGAGGTGACCGAGTCAATTTAAACCTTTTGAATATGCGGATTGGTAGAGCGCATATGCTCTTTTCACAAAAAACACTTTCACAGAAGAGTGGTGTCAAAACAGGAATCGGTAGTAGAACGAATCGAGCACACGCTCCGGATAGGGTGAAATGTAAATTCGAATCACAACCTGACACAAAAGTTTTGCATAACACTGCACATCAGTGGGTATATTTGAACATCTACCACAGCTACAAGCGGTCAAAATTAAAAGAAATTCTACTTTCGCAGAGTCTTCTTCTGTGATTTGCCATGTCTTCGTGCCGAATCATTCGAATTCATTTATCTACATTTAACTATATAACTGCCAAAAAGGTCTGCTGTACAATTCAAACAAGGGACTAACTACCTCAAAAGTGAGACGTTTTTTTTCTCGCTGAAAGTTCTTCTAGGAAGAAAAATCAGATTTGGCACTGAAATCTCAACATCTCAAGCCATTGAATAAAATGGCGGCAATATGAAGGTGATGATATATTGTCGCTTGTTATTTTGAGCGAAAAAAGTAATGTGTCACAGCCAGAAATCACTACCTCTCTTGAAAAAGTATTTCTCGTAAACAAGAAAGCAAGCGCTATCAAAGCTATACTGCGGCATATCAAAAGTCCCACATGCAAGAATTTTTTCGGTCATCCGGTAAGAAATGAAAAGATGTGTCTCTTCATTGGACAAGAACTTTTTTATGAAAGTGCTACCAATCATTTGAAAGCATAAATCTCTCGCTAGTGCGATACATGCTAGTTTTTGGAGAACACTTTCATAACGCTGTTGCATTTAAAATTAAATGTGTTCTACACCAGCCGCATGCTTCCACTGTCACATTACGTGAAGCACAAAAAGCACATGAACGTGTAGAGGAAATCTTTTAGTGCCAGTTATACTTTGATGCGGAGTTTTTAACGAAGTGGAGAAAAAATTCTCAATTGAATAACAAAGGCCGCACTTCACATGTGAGCTAACTCAACGCCATTGATCAATCGCCATGTTGATAAAATGGGCTGCCCCTCCCTCTCAACCGCTTCCTCAACCTATAGATTAGCCGAAAAACAAATGTCCGCGTTTGTGAACTCAACCTTGTTTTCTCTGCTACACTACCGTGAGAAGGTCCTTGTAGAAATCAAACATACCCTTAGAATCATAGAACCTTTCGCTATGAATTATTACTTACCATTGTACCAAAAAAAAAAATTGAAATTGCACTGTTTTATCATTGTTTAATTGCGCATTTCCTTGCAAACATTTTCGCTGCTGAAATGCCTAAACTTGCTTCAAGATGGAGCTGTCGTGGGAACAAATTTGCGTGCTACTCATGCACGAAAGGTGAGTAGGGGGAGATGCTAGTGAAGCGGCGCGCAAGGTAAATGAAGGTCGGGACAATGACACGGCTGTAGAAAGGCGGTTAGAATGTTGTTTGCGAAGTTTGAAGCTGGAGAGAGCAGTCTGAAGGACTAATTGCTCTCCGGCCATCCACAAGACACTCCTTTAATCTTGCGAGCCGTTTCGCTAACTTTTTCACCTACGCGCCATTCGCGCATGGGTGGAAAGCGACTTTGTTACCGCGAAAGTTTTATCTAATAGTAAGTATAGGCAAGTTGTAGACTAAGATGGTTACACAGATATGCGCAAATGAATGACACCAAAATTATGCAACTATATTTAATTCTGGTTAATAAATTTGGGATTTATTGCTCTAGTGCTGTAGGCTCAATATAATGACATATGGGAGCTCTTTTCAAACAAAAAAAAAAATGTTCGTAGAAATTTTTCTAATGGTAAATCTATCTTTTCTTCGTAGTGATGGAGATTTTTTATAGGACGGAAGTTGTTCTATATAATACCAAAAAAACCTGCTGCGATGTTTGAAACAGCGCACGCTAGACATTTTCTTTCTCTAATAGTAGGACGTACTATGAAAGCCATTCCAAAACAAAGTTCACATTTGGTTTTCAGTATTTCTCAAGCTCATGCTACTCGGCGTCGACTCCTTTATGAAAGATTATTCAACCTCAGGAGATCGGCTGAACCGAGAGCTGGGTGCTAGTGATGAGTCCCAATAGGGCTAAACAGGTATCTGCATAGCACTAGACGTAACACCTCAAAAGTAACATATCCTTATCAGATTATGTTAGTTTTGAGTCGGTCTATATAAAACGGTCGATAGAAGAGGTATGATTCACGTCAACATTACCACGGAATTGCAAAAAGAGGGAGCTGTTTATTCAGCACGAATCGGCATTCATAAAATAACTCCGATAATTTTACGGCACTGAAGGTGCTTCCGAATTGTCATTCGCAAAACAGACAAAACAGATGTATTCAGTTTCTCGGACTATTCTTACTAAACTGAGAAGACCGCAACTGAGACGCACAATCTTTTTCCTACTACGCTTGTTCTGTACCTTGAATGGAGATTGAAAGCCTTCCATAACAACTCCCTTGCAGAACCCTGAGTGGAAGGCTTTTCAAAGAAACACGGTCAAGCCGCCGTTCTCTGAATAGTAGTTGTTTGAACTGGCGAATATTAGTTCTACTATGCAATCGCCAAACTGTTAAAGAATATGAGCAGTCACTGATGTTATTGAGCATATCATTTTAATCATTTGAGCAACTGATGTCACAAGATGATACCTAACGCTTTTTTGGAGCTGTGCCGTTTCTATGCCACCGGTAATGCTATCACTCTAGGACATTTTTCAAAAGATCTTTTAATACATGAGGACCAAGTTTTATGTAAACATTTCTGAACAAGGCAGTTTTTTCCGCAAGCAGATAAAATCGGTTTAAATGGTATCTCCACAATAGCCTGTTTATGTGATCAAAGAGATACATACCTCCTGACGAATCTGAAATCGATGAATGTCACCATTTAGTACATTTTCGGACTAGTCCGGGAAAAAGATAGTGAATGAGTAGAGTTGATCATTTTTCATAATAATATTAGCATTGCGGGTTTTCCAGTTGATTTTTTTTTTTGAGAAAACAATGCTGAAATGAGATACACTGCCAAGTTCACGACTGTACACGAATAATGAGGCTTTGCTTTTCGAAA
>JAHQIW010004327.1:0-35747 GCA_019055375.1 Parelaphostrongylus tenuis | reverse complement strand
CGTATAAATCGCTGGAAGCACGAAAAGCATATCATTGTATAGGAGTTTTTCCGCAGCATAAGAGTCTATATTCTTACTTGAAGTTTTTGTCGATGTGGCGAGAAAATCTCCAATTGAATAAAAATACTTCAAACGCGATCGATCGTTCCGCCCCAGTGCCGTTCCCTCGCTGCGTGAGATGTCGGGTAAGCAAAATGGCCGAAAATGTTCACAGCTGAGTAAAATGTGAAGGGAACCTGCAACAACGACTTGTTAGTAAAGTAATCTGATGAATATGATAAAGAAAAGCCACAGCGACGACTTGTTAGTAGGATACCGTACGATCTACCGCGTAACCCAACAGTGGCCTTCCGCACTATGAATTAAAACGGCGGCAACTATTGTTATTTTATCAAAGATTTTTCTACCGCATTAACGAAAAGTTAGATAAAAACGCATAAATTCGATTCAACAGAAAATTCTGTACACGCTGATAAGCCTTTCGTGCTTCTAGACATCCATACTCGTGGTAAAAATGAAGGCGAAGGGCGAGTGAGAAACAAATTTTTATTTCTGTACGCCACAGCGTTATAAAAGGGTGTTCTAGAAAACCAGCTATGTATAGTTATAGGCAAAGGCTTCAGCAATCGAATAATTACGAACACTCCTGTATAAACCTCCTACCCAACGAAGATTGTCGCTGCTTATTATGTAAGTACAAATTTTCTTTCACCCTCAATCATCTTTCGTTGCACTGAGTATTTCATTCAGGCTTTCAATAACTATTCAACAGCGCAGATCTCAGCAATCACAATGATGAGCTCGGTTTTTAGAAGAGCTTTTTAATGCGTTGTTACACCTAAAAGATTATTGAGTTTCACACTCAGCGCCTTGTAGATCGCACAGCGCTATTTACATGTGGCATGCGGTATGCGCTGAGTATAAAACTCAATATTCTTTTAGCTGTAACGAGACACTAAGAAGTCTTTTTTAAAAACCAAGCATCTCCTTGGGATTCTTGAGAGTTGTGCTATCACATGGTTAAGAAAACCTGAGAGAAAAGCCGTATCGAGCGAAAAATATTCAGATGTGCAACCAGGATTATTCTTGTTTCTACAGCTCGCAAAGAGAATTTCTTCAAAAGGCATATGCACCATTGGTATCCTCGAGAGTTGAGCTATTCGACTGACTACTGAACGGCGGCGGCTTGATGCCAGTGATGCAATAAACATGCACATGCCGGTGGAAGGCAAATGCACCGCATTTGAAACGCAATAATCTCAGTGTTTCAGCGCAATAAAGACATTTCGTGAAGAATTAGAAGCGCTACTGGATTTGCCGAGATTTGCGTAATCGAGGAGCTGCTGAATTTTTGAGGAAAAGCTTTGCTCTTCAAAAAATGCTGAAGTATTAAATAACATAATCCTTGCACTGTTACAGCGTTAATATGAAGACCTTTCAAAAAATAAATTATACATTACAAGTTTTTGACATTTAAGGTATTGAATAACTGCTAACATGTTCAGAAAGAGCGAAAAAATTTTTTTCTAAATATGGGTGCTGATAGGGGAAGTACCGTATAATATGCAATAATGAACGCTCGCACTTCCTACACTTATCCGAGTTACATATTAGAATTACCTCCACATAGACCTCTATCAGAAATGTTCACTTAAAGAAGATGCACTTTCAAGTTACGTTTTCATAGGAGAGGCAATACAAATGCACAACAGAGATTTAAAGTTTCTTCATTTTTTACAAGGACGTGGTATTACCGCTGCAAAATGAAGGATTTCAAAAGAAAAAATCACTCCTTATATCAAAAAACGTATGCAGAAAGTTCATTCGTGATATTCCATTTTCCCAGTGAAGAGCCATATCGAAGCCCAAGCCGAGCAAATGAAGGAAATTGAGTGTGAAACATAATATTATTTTCACTGTGCAACGTAACAAGAAGACTTTTCTGGAAATCAAGCATATCGTTCAAATCGCAGAGATTTAAGGTTTCGAATGATTACCAGATGTTTGGGAGAAAGCTTCTCCGCAACGAGAAATGCTTTCAAACAATCGTGTACCTCAGCTGGTACACGTCGTCCCTTAGGTGTCAATGTAGAGGTGGACGGATAAGATGAAGTGAAAGAGTAAGCATTAACATCGAACGCTAACGACTTGTGCCAGGCATCTAAGGCGAATAAACTGCCACCGGAGCAGTTACCTTTGACAGTCACTCGAAAGTTTTAAGTCTGCAATTTGTGTGGAATCCGCTCGATATGCCAACGCTAGTCAACAAACTGTCCATCCGCCGGCCCAAATCGCTAGCGGACTCTATAACTCATTGCCTGACTTTTTCAACTGTCTACAATTAGAATATTAAATAGTTGACGCTATGTGGTAGGAATAAACATAGAAGAGGAAGGAAAATAGCAGTCATCTAGGGGATTGACTTCTATAATCTCAAAAGGCTTCTCTCCTTAGTGTGACTTCTATTTTAGTGAAATGTGGAAGGAATTTTGTGCTATGGGGTACTACCAAACACTGCCATCGTCGTGGAAGTCACGTATACTGTTATACCTCAAGATTTGATAGACTTTATTCGAAAACAGCGTCCACTACTTCAGAAGATCTTCTTTTCATGACAATTTTGTATAAAGTGCAGTGATGACTGTTCCGACTACTTTTCATTTTAGTTAGAAAGTGCTACCAGATCCAGCATTCTATGCACTCCGCTTTTTTCTTTTATAGTTTCATAGGTATTTTTCCGTTATCTCCACCCTGTTTGAGTCCTTCGCTAAAAACGTATTCTTTTTTCTGTAAAACGTCTTGGTAGTCATTGGATAGCCAAACTTAAGTTGATTTTTAAGGTCTATTTTTTTTAAAACCCGTTTTTTTTGCGCTGTAACAGTCGAAATAAAATTTTGTTCCACATTCAGGCATTTTTCGCCAAGTAAAGTTTTTTTGTTCAGAAATTAGTAATCATTAGATGGAGAAATCGTGACGATTTCAGCGATGTGCTTGATTTTGAAGAGAATTTTGTAGTGCTGTAAAAGTCAAATGAAGATTAACTTTGGCAAATTTGGAATAGCACCTTTGAAGTCCGCATTCTGTTTGGACCTTTTGAGAAGTCGTGTTTACCGATTTTTTGGAGTTTCGAATGTTATTCGATGGCTGAAATCTCGACAACTTGGAAGATATACTACGTCAAGAAATTCTCGCTGAACATGACGAGAAATACTTACATGTGAAACGAAATCTTATTTCGACCGTTACAGCGCAAAAGACAATCTGTTTGAGAGATAAAATACATTGTTCAAATTCACTTGACTTCTGCTATGAAATGACTACTTCCATTTCGAATAAAAGCAAAAGAAAAGCGTTTATACCAAAGGCCTGAACTAGGGTGGAGATAACGGAAAAGCACCACTTTATACCACGTGCAAAACATGAAACTGGGTGATTATGCACAGCAAAAATCAAGTTAATCACACTTTGATATTTTCTCTACTTTGAACTGAGGGTTTAGAAGAGCTACCAATATAGAGTATAGCATATAACACATCTTTGTGATTGATATACTTACTGTAAAATGGTTCGTGTTGCACAGTGTCTAGCGATCCCTCCAGAGCTCGCAAATTGTTAGTCGCGTTATCTGGCTAGACAAAAGAGGACAACTTAATGGAAGTACGGGCTCTTAACTAATAAAAGGCGATCGCTAATAAGCATCAAGGTTAAGAAGTAGGTAATGCGGAAGTGCATGGTTTAATGGAATGTGGCCGAGATCTGCAAGTGTAGAAATAAATTCAACATGTGACACAAGATCGACAATGTAACACTGTTACCATTGAGATGTGTAGTTCGACTACGGACTGGCACTGGACATTCATATCGCCCTTCTCGTATTTCGAATAGAATTAATAACCGTATTCATCTATAGCATGTTTTTCGCCCTATTTTGTACCTCTCTGACGATAGCTTTTAATGCACTCATAATGGAAGAAGTACCACGTTGACCGATATTGAGGTATCTGGTAAAACATGTAAAATTTCAGATGCAGCAACGTCAATAGCCTCTCGTTAACCCCAAGAACGGCTAAGTCCAGAACGGGAAAGGCAAAATCAACGCCCGAAGCAGCAGGTAAGCATAGTTTCATTTCTTTTATGCGCTTGCTTTACAAAAGCGTCCTTTGCAGCTAGTAAGTTTTCAACCTTGTTAAGTAATTGTTAATTTACTGGCATCAATACTTCTTCAACGCTGCACAAATCACAATTATCCGTGCGGAATTTCACGTGATTGTGGCTGTAGAATTTCACGTCATAGGGCTGCGTTTATCTTGCCCTTCATTTTAGACAAATCGACAAAAGTAAATCTAACCATAAATCTTTGTTAAGAAAAGAGGTTTGGAGAAATTGCTAGGTATGAATGAAATATCATCAATTACTTTGAGACGCCAGTTAGTTTGCAAATGCATGGTATGACCGCCTATGCACAGCACAAAACAACAAGACGGTAGAGACGGCAATTGTTTGATTTGAAAACAGTTTATCTAACTTCTTGTAAAGCGCGCGTAGACGAATGCATTAGGGAAGCGGGTACTTTGGGTCCGTATCAAGGAGCAATCTTGTCAACAAACTCAAGCGAGCAAATAATACTGAGCGCGCTTAAGGCACAGCGAGACAATGAGGAAGATTTTGAGGTAGATATCACTATTCTCGTAAAGAATATGAGAACCTTAAAGCGTAAATTCACGAAGCATTTTGGATAAAATCCGTGAGACCGAACATGAATCGCAGGGAGAAATAATTCGATATAACGTGTGACTTGACATTTGATACGATATATAAGACTGTTCTCTTAATGCATCGGCAATCCAGTGTGAGCACTATATGGTTGGTCTCCCATGTGGATGAGTGAGAGGAAAGTTTATAGGAAGCATTGAGAGTGCAAAAATATCTGATGCGCTTGAAATTGGCTGGCTAGCTTGACAACCTTATCAGCAACCTCATCCGTCTATGCTCATGAAGGAGACCTGCCGAAACGTCAACTGTTGAAAGAGATTGTAAGTAAACAACTTCGTTTTTGACCACAAGGAAAAACTATGGTTTCAAACGATGCAGAAGTTCAATTGTTGATCTTGGGCTCATAATGAATATCGACAACACTCGGAATTCATTGATTTGACCGTCTCTTACGGTGGTATGATCTTATAATATACCCAATAATGTAGAGTGCTGTGCAGAAATACGTGCGTCAGCGGGGATTCGAACCCGATCTCACTCTTTCGGTAGCGCGTGCTGAGCCGTTGCACTACTTCAGCACGCGCTCCCGGAATGAGTGAGATCTGGGTTCAAAACCCGGCTGACGCAAATGTTTTTGTACGATGTCCATCGAAAGCAGATAGCAGATCAGGTCTCTCATGTAGTTATGGGCAGCTGCAGCCGGCTACAGGTGATTCTCTTGAAGTTATTTGGAGAGGTTGAAACCCGATAAAGTATAATAGTTTGTCCTGAGACTAACCGACTAGGAAGGAATGCATAGAATGCCTGAATCAGCGCCCATGTCCAATGACAAATGCTGCCTTGAGAAATGATGTTTGTAGCGCAATACGAGGTGATGTAATACTTATAGCTCTCAAAAGATAAAAGCATAGTGGATAAAGGATAAAGCTCTCGGTGTTGATCAATTCCTGAAGGATAGGCCATGCATTCGTCTTCAATTTCTAACTTCGGGTGAAGTGATTGAATGCACATGTGGTCTTTACAAAGACTCGCCGTGGTCTCTCGCTGAACCGAGTCACTACTGCTAATCCTCCTAGACAAGTCTGCGACCAGTCCGGTATCAGTCTACCGGTCTCGGAGGGATGGATGGCTTGGTGAGCCGTGTGCGCGAGAGCGAATCGTCAACCTTGTGTGCGACGCAGAGCACCTATTACCACTGCGCCACATGTTCTCTCGCTGAAAGGATAGAACCAAGTAATTTCTACATTAGGTAAAGGTTCCAACTCCTGAAATACGCTAATAATGGAAAATTAAGGAAGGTTTAGTGCCATCGCATGCAGGTACAACACTATTCTTGGCAAGCTGTCCAATGCCCTGTAACTCACCGTCACAGTGATGATTTTGAGGGATATGTCATGAGATTATGCCAAAATTGGAAGATCTATTTCGTAATATTTTATTCGGAAGTACATGCTAGTAATATAATTCATAATTTGACCATATCATATCAATTATTGATTACTTATGCCTATTCAAAGCAAAGAGCAGGCGTGATTTTATATTGAATGATGAATGATAAACATGCGTGAAATGTGGATAAATATAATAGGAAAGCATGAAGTCGCTCCATAAAAATCCGAAATGTGATACCAGGTTGCGGCGATGCAACGACATTCACATAGAGTTCAAGTAGAATTATAAAAAGTTTTCACCTATAGCACAATAGAGCGTAAACGCTTTCACAACTCTATAAAGACCTCAGCTTCTGAAATTTCCTAATTGCACAAGAATTTCTTCGAATCATCTCAGGAATTCCATCGCACTACAATGTGAAATACCACTTTTGAAAAAAATGTCGTTGTTTTATGATTGTTTTGACATGTTTCAACCAAGTATGGTTTTATTGAAGTCTCTTTTAATCGTTTTTCTCTTCTAGTCACGATTAAACTCTCTTTAGTGACGATAAGAATCCAAATTTCATTGGGTAATTGCCACATTGTCATCTTAACTAGATGCGCTCGTCGTGTCGTCGCGCTGTCACGCCGCACGCCGCGCAGAAAATTAACGTGGAACCCAGCGTGGTACCTGCAAAATATGACAACATAAAGGCCTGCCTACAAAGGCCTTCATGACATACGAAGAATTCGAGTGTTTGAAGCCAATGTCGTAATAAAACTTTGAAAATACGACGAATTATGACTGCTTCTTGTAATAAATCGAAATGCCAACTTCACTGTTAAACTAGACAGAAACGATTAACATCATCACGAACTTCCCTTTAGAGGCTACTCGACGTGTGTAGCTTCAAGAACGACGGCCGACGTTTCGGCAATTTACTTTCTGCAGAGTCTTGACCCACTTAAACATCTCGTAAAAAGGATAAAAGTCCAAAGCCTTTCGCGTTGATCGATTCCTGAAGGATGCGCTATGCATTCGTCTTCGTCTAGCATCGTTTAAGGTGATAAAATGCATATCCGGCTTGTCAAAGAATCGCTGCTAGCATCAGCGAACTCTCAAACAAGAATTCACCAACTCCATAGAAACGAAAGGCTTAGTGAACCTTAAAAGCATGACCAAGCCATCAAACATCGACTGACGACCGCCTGTCTCGCAGAGCACCTCTAACCATTTCACCACACACATTCATGCCACACTCAATGGGATGAAATTCTGGTTTGAAAATAACTCTAATTGTTCACCCATTGGATAGAGTTGAGTTTCTTAGATAAGAGTGAGCACTAGCGTATTGTCATACAGTGAACCTTTCTTCAATCTGAACATGAACCTGAGCTTAGATGCCAAACGAGAACTTTCTTTGGAAGTATAAATATTCATTCGATAGCTTAAATCTCTGACTAGAGCCATAGGGTTTTGAAGAAGTCTTCATCATAACCCTCCAATCAAAAGAAAACATTTGTGGTTCACAAGCGTATATTTCTCACCGGGCAAAGCTCTTTTTACGACTATTAGTAATTTGATAGGGTAATGCTAGCTGATTCCACCACTGTGCTTATTTTCTGGAAGCTCGTTTTTGTGCAGTGCAGCGGGGAGAATAATATTGCATTTGCATGCGCGAGCAATTGGTCTTTGGCCAATTCACGAGCCGCTGAGTTAGTCGGCAAGGTGGGCTGACGTCATGGTCGATCAATTTTCGAACATATGAACGTCTACAGACAATCTCACAGTATCTGAATGTCTTCAATTTACTATTGGAAGCACTTAGAAGGAAGGTTCTGGCCTCCTGAATTCTGCCAAAGTAGTCATAATAATGGCTGGTTCATCCGTGTTCATGTCAAAATAGCAGTATTTGAAATCTCTTTGTTGCATAGTCATACGTTTTATCTCGAGTTTTTCTTCCAAAGCGGATAAACAATTCCAAGTTCAATACCGAGGATCTCACTTTCATAGGCTCGGTTAAAAATCAATCGATCTTCGCGTCAGCCCACATTGCCGCCTCACCCACGGCCCGTGAATTGGTCAAAGGCCACTTGTCACCAATCCGCCCTCCCAAATGTACAGTTGCGTTCAGTACCACATTAGTGTTTACTATTTGCACACTTCTGAAATTCAATCTTTACGATGGATTTTGCGTACAATACACAGTGACAGTACATAAAAAGTGAAAATTTTTCGCTGCAATATTTGCTTTCAGAAGTTGGAAATGATAACGTGGTCGATTATTCAAACAACTGATCATTTGCGTCCGTAACAAAGGCAAATTTTTGTTACACGAGCAATAGAAGATACCTATTATTTCAAATTGGATCAGTATAAATGAAAAGGCATTGAGATATTTTGTGAAACTTCCTAAAATTGCCTAGACGAAAATCTCTGATTTTTCTCTTCGAAATGAGGTCATAGATGAAGCAGTAGCAAATATTTTAAGCCCTTCTTGAATTCTCTTATGCACTTGTATAGTGCGAGACACGTGTTTCGGCCTTACAGCCTCGTCACTTGCATGGTGCCTTTTCGTTCAGCCAGTTACTAGGGGATATATCCCCCATATAGAGAAATCGAAGACGAATTTTCTACTCTCAACATGCGATGAAAGAATCACCGTGGGCCTTTCTCAGAGTGATTAGCTGTCGATTGCATGGCTTATGGCTGTTACATGAGCATATGTGGGGAACTTTTCAATCACCTAATCTGATAATTTGCTAAGGAACAGTGAAATCTGAATAATATATTTTAAGCCTTTCATGAGTTTTATCACTGCACTTAAATAGTGTATGACAGGTGTTTCGGCCTCACAGCCTCGCCAGTTTCACTGAATCAGATTATATTGTTTTAACATGTCAGATAATCATTTTTGAGCCACGCATGCTATGTGGTCTGTTGAGTAGGCTGACTCATGGAGCCCGATACACGTGTTTCACCCTTGACGGTCTCATCAGTCGGGCAGTTACCGTTATATGGCATATTGAAATTTGAGCTGTGGTCTTAGGAAAACATTCGAAAAGAAAGGTTTGATATACTAAGGATATCAGCCAAGAAGAGCAATTGAGTGTACAACACTATGTGATCGGTGGTGATTTCATCGAACATAGAGTGTAAAAAGTTCGCCGTCGCCTACTCTTAGTATAGCGAGCCGAGCACCTTGAGAGAATTGGCCAAAGACGAAGGCGCAAAGTGCGTAGCTGCAAGGCCGAAACACGAGTCTTGTACTTTATTAGTGTTATAACAGACATCATAAAAGGCCTAAATATATTAATACATTATACCGCTTCCTTTCAAGTGTTTATGCAAAACCCCTCTCAAAACTAAATGTGTCCCATAATTAATATTTGAGCCAACATGTCATGTAGTCTGTTATGGGCTCTTTAACCCGATACACGTGTTTGGCCTTGCTGTATCGTCAGTTGGGCAGGCCCGTCGTCCATAGTCATTCTTCTATGGGGGTCCCTATATCCCCCTGCAAATAGTAGGCGGCGGCGAACATTTACACAATTATTCATCAAGTGAAATGAATTGCTAGATCGCCAGTGCTCGGCATTCAATTGCTTTGACTAGTATATTTGGAATATTTTACCGCTTGTTATTTGTCGTTATTATACAGATCTATTTTACTTGACGGCAATTGTGTAAATTGATCTTCCTTATTTAGTCTTTAAAGGGAATGTAGAGGACCCCGATAGGACTGGCTAAAAACGAAGGGCCTACCCCACTGACGATGCTGCAAGGCCGAAACGCATATAGAGTTGTACAAAAGCTTATAAGAGACCACATGAAATGTTGGCTCAAATAGTAACTAAGAGATATTATCAAATTATATTTAATACATGCAAGGTCTCAAAATGGTCAAGTGCAAGGTTTGTTTTTTTACATGGGAACGAAAATCTTTGTAACAAGCTCTTTCTGCTAAAGTTTATGGTAGTGTTTGACTAAGTATAACGTGTATCAATCTGACTACTCAGAGTTCTGAAAAAGGCAAAACTACTGAACTGCCAGTCAGCATCGCTCAGAATAAACCTCAATGTTAACAATTAACGACTTTGTTTTTACCACTAATAAAGCAATAAAGTGTCCATATAGACTCTTCTCATTAGCCATTGTTCATAGCACTCAGTGAGTTCGCCTGCGAGAAGAACGATGTTCTTCCCTGATGATCCTTTTTTCTTGATGAAATTTAGACGGTTGAACTAATTACTTATTAGGACAAAAACGAAAATAGAACCTTAGGCATCAGAAGTTCTTAATTTCTGCTACTCTCTTTCAAAATATATCTGAAAGGGTGGGCAGGGAAGGAAGGAAAGAAGAAGGAGGAGGGAGGGACTGTAGAAGTGGATTTTCTTAGTACATTATTCGTTGTAAATGTGCTTCACGTCATCTGAGCTATTGTCAGTCTTGGGGGTGTTGTAGAATACTACTCAATTCCGGTTCTTCTGAATCGTGCTCAAAATCAACTGAAATAAAACTCCAGATACACTTTATAGTTCGAAAAGGCGCGTAAAAAGTGATAACAATGGCAGAATATTTGCATTCGAAAAATATTTCGATGAATCAGGTTCCACTGGTCCATAATTACATTCATTCCCATGCTTACATAAAGTTTTTCTTATGTGATCAACAAGAACTCTTTATACTTAACCGCGTTTACTAGTGTTTGTACGATTTTCCAAACATACTAATTAGTGTTGAAGGATGTTTAAGGCTTCAAAGTTAAAAGGAAATCGAGCCCACATTCCAACTTTTCCGAGAACGCGTGCTAAGCGGTTGCACTACCGACGCCTGTTTTCTTGCCACTCATTCTATTCTCAGTCCGTTGACAACCACCTGTCAGTGGTTTGGCTTGGAAAGCATCGGCGTTAATCCTAGTTATGCTGAGAGATATTGGAATTATGACATCAACGAAAGATTGATGGCCATCAACCGTCGCTGATGCAATCTGTTAGCATGCAATCTCGAAAATAGTGAAATGCGGGTTCTATTCCCGCACGTCGTCAAATTTTGCACAAATACATATTCAAATGTATGTGTATATCAGCATATTCGTATGTACCTAATCAAATCTATTCTCATATATATCCTCGTTCGTGCGGATGCAGCCAGGTTCTGCAAATGTTTATTGTGAGGCCGTTCGAGTTTTATTCCGATCGCTGATAAGTGGAAAGAACTAACTGTCATCCAGATCGGAGGTTAGTAACTTTATGAATTCCCCATCAACAACTTTCTTGGCAATTATAATACACTTTGCTCGCACCGTTTCAACACTCGCAAAATAAAATACATGAGATCTTGAGCATCTAATGCAAAACTCGACGTCTCTAATAGGTTTCCTCGTTTAGTCTCTACTACTGTATTTTTGCCAATCCTAAATAGCCTTATTGTTTCGTGCTATATAACACTATACTGATTCGCCCTCACAAGGGTTTTTCTCACTGTGAGTATCTCAGTATTTCTAGCATTTAATTCGTTTTTTCCGCCTCCTTCTTGAACAGCGTAGAAATCTGGTTGAGCTTGTCTCCTTGCAGCACCGAGTAGCTTGGCTGTGTCAATCCACAGAGCGCTCTTTGTTGACTGTTGGTGGATGTTGCGGCGGGGGTTCAGCACAGGTGCGTCGCGACTGAGCATCACAATCACTCGTTGATACGCGAAAAAGATTATTTTTTGAGTAAGACTGATTGAAGATAGGCGAACAATAGCCACTAAAAAATCGATAGAGAACAGCGGTCAAAAGGGGGAAAAAAGAAAAAAGGAAATAAAAAAATAAAGATGTAACGAAATGGGTATCCACTGCAAACATATAACAGTAGTGTTGTCAATGAGTCGTTCTTCGATATAGAGGCGACACGCGATATATTTCATTACATTTCCCCTGTTTGCACGCATATTCAAGAGAACATATTTTTTATTCTATTTGACGTACTGCATGCGTATTGATTTAAATTTTCATTGAATCTCTGCTCAATAAACGACCTCGTTGACTTCGAAAGATAACCAGTGAATCAAAGGCAAAAACCGATAAACTCTACGAACTCGAGAAAGAGTTGGGCTGAGCATAACTGAGTTGAAGAACTAGCACATGGAGGATCCATGGCGTAAATCTGAACAAATTAAGCCAGATGGTTTTCCAATAACGGATGCCACCTCATAAGTGCATCTTGGGCGATCACTGGGTATGAATAGCAGCTCGCAGAAGAATTTCGGCAGAACAAAGTCGCAATTAGGCCTTTGAAAAAAGGCATCGGTCAGATAACGGACCCGAACTGCGCGTTTAACTGTTTGATCTGGGCGCAATCCTTAGAACCCTCCAAGAAAGCCTTCTAAAATCTAACTGGCACTCAAAACGCTTGAAATGCATGTGTAGCCTGAATAATCATAATCTACGGTATTTTTAGATGCCGAAAAAAATATACAACGACAGCGAAACAAAGATAAGTCAGCCACATCATAAGAAGAGCAGATGGACAGGATGGAGGAAAATAACAGTGGGGCTCCAGAGAAAGAAAACTATGTAGTCTATACTTAAAAGATGGGAGGATGTGCTTGTGCCCAATTTAATCGTCTGCATTCAAAGATGGCAACGATTTCATTATTACTTGGCAGGCCCAGCGTACATCACCATTTTCAAAGCTGACAACCATCGGGGGCAACGATTGCGCGACAGAAAAGAGAATGTAGTTATTTCAGGCCAACACAACCAATGGAGACGTTCCATCAATGCATTTAAGGCCAAATGTCCCCTAACTTTATGTTACGATAATTTTTCCAGCCGACTGAGTGTCAGGCGAAATTTGCCGAGAGTGTTGGTTTTTAGTGCAAAGCATGCTCATACATTTCATAAGATCTCCATTTTCAATGGAACATTTGCATTATCACGAGAAGGAACACATTTTCATCATCTTCTGCACAATAGTTTATCGTGTGAGAGTGCAGCAAATAAACACTGCATTATATGCGACTTCTTGTAGAAACTTATGGAGACATTCTCAGTATACCAGAGGAGAAGGGTAGAAGGAGTTTTACCTCACCATTGTGCAGAGTTCTTCGCGAAAATTAATACTCCTATCCCACACCTTCATAATGAATTTCTGATGTTCACAACCTTCTATACAGAGTATTTATCAAGCAACTGACAATTTACACGAATAATCTCGATCAGTAACAAATTGCTTCCACATCACAAGAAAAATAAAGGATCAGAAAAAGAAAAAGGAAAAGTATCGTAGAAAGAGTGACAGCAGATCAAAGTCCTCGGCAGTTTAGTGATAAGCATGGGTCCTTCTAAGAGTGAGTAAAAAAATTCAACCCCAGTCTTAGGTTCAAATTTCTGAAGTAATCATAATTCTTAGTTGCAGCATCATGACACTATCATTACAGCAATGTCATTGATATTGGCCAAAGGTTCTCGATCACTTGACTATATGTCCGGACTATAATAATCGTTGACACTTCTGATACTTTTACACCTCTCACCGTTTCTTTTTGGCATAGTGTGATCACTATTACTGTTATTTTTTCGAAAATGACAAGTCGATGCATAGAATGTACGAATGTTTATGAATCGGTTACAATAAACTCACCTCAAATGGATTAGCTTACATACATAGAAGGTGATTTGAAATCTGGATCTGCTGCTTTCAGAGCGTTAGAAGCAACAGATTTGACAAGTAGCCATCTTGCTGACCTTAGAGCTCAGATCACATGAGCTCGCTCCAGCTACACTACATGGCTTCACGATATGAGGACGAGTGCAATTGTAGGCAAATATCTTTTAACCCCATAAATAAATAAATAAGTAAATATAAGTATACGTATATAAACACATACACGCATGCACATCTACAGAAAGATTAACTGTAGCTGAGTAAACCTTTATTATCCCAGCAGCTCTCATGATCTGTTATCAGGGAGGGGTAAAATGTCCAAGTAGTCAGCTGCTTGTATTGCGAATATTGTAATTGACACGAAAAGAAACTCGTCCTTACCATGTTCTCAGAAGTATCACCTTGGTAACCTTTGCACTAGCTTGGAGTCTGCTCGCCTTGAAATTTTTGCCACCGTGACTCTAGCTCCTTCTTGTCGTAGATCAAACGGAGTCAAATTCGCATAAGCAAGCCATTACAAACAATATTGCAACATAACGACAACAACTAACGAAATTGATGAATGTGTTGACAGCTTGAATGTTGGAGATAATCATACGTAAGCGCTGAGGAATAGATTCTAACTGAGGATTAGGAGAGTGATGAGGATCGAGTGTCCAAATTATACACTTGAGACACGAGGAGCAATCTTATGAGAATAGAGATTACATGTGTCATACCTGACAAGCAACAACGAGTTGTGAGGGCGAAGGCACTCTGAGAAGGACCAATGGAGAGATGCGATGTGTGGGTGCAATGTCAGATGCAACAGAATTAAATGAAGCCTTAACTGAGGATTACCGTGAATTACTGCGATACAAAGTTAACAACAATGGCCATTAGAGGCGACCCAATCGGAAACGGGTAAGTTACAATCATTTGGATGAGTGGGAAGACGTCGATGGACCAAACATAACATAGTGCTTATGAAATGGTGTGATATAACAGTGGAGACTTATCTAAACTTACTTATTGAGGAGACTTACCATCATTCTAGTATACGCTCATTAACCCCTAACGGACGGCCATAGAAATCCATGCGCACAGAAAGAATTGCGCGATTTTCGCTTTTTGATTGAGGTTTTTTTCCTTTGCGAAAAAAATTTCGTAATTCTTGTATTACTTCAATAGAATAAGATTTGCTCTACTCGCTTATATGCCTCTGATTCAGCTATACGGGTCTTCTAAAGAGAAAAACGCTCGTTTACTACGCAATCGTACTGAATTTGACATTCAAGCAATTGTATTTCATTGTACAAAGTGTCACAAGGAAATCTTCATTTTGCTCTTTCCCAGTAATATGCAAGACCCAAGAGTCATCATAGTATATAAAAATTGGAGAACAGCTAGTATTATCAAAAATTATTCTGCCTGCTGTAACTGATCAGTCTTCATTGAAACCTCACACTATAACTAAATTTATATCATTCATTCCTTTATTTCCAAGTATTCAGAGTTGACGTACGTAGGAAAAGGCTGAGTACTTATAGACAGTGAAGGAATTCTGAGCGGCAAGCGATCAACCGTATTTGAATAAAAGGCTTAGAACATTGGCATTATGCAAACTATTGGTCAGAAATATGTCTCCAGAGAAGAATTCTCGGTGTTTTTTCCCTATCCGCACTCATATTCAGAAAAAGTATTTTTGTTCCTTTTCGAAATTCTAGTAATCATCCGACAGCTTAAATAACGAGAATTTGAAGAGTGTGATTTATTCTTCAAATGGTTGTTATACTATGCTGTAAAGGTGAAGCAAGATTTTCGGTACTCATGTGTTAACTACGACAATTTTAAAGATCGATCTCATTCGCTGGAAAGGATCTTTTCATAGAAGTGTTTATAATCCTTACAAAGCCTAAATCTCTCGGCTAAAACTAAGCATTGCCTGTTTTTTGGAACACTCTTTTACTTCGCTGTAGCATCAAAAATAAGATTTCGTTTCTTACTCACCTTTCACCTTCATTTTACGGCGGTATAGTAAACTTGTCTTTGGATGTATAATGGAGTAGTAAGCCGATCCACTGAGCACACTTAACAACAGAAAACGTCTATTTCTAGAATTAATTATGGTCCCTAAAGATCCTAAAACAAGCAGACGCAGAAGGGATTTTTTGGCTCAACAAGTGGAGCTATACAATACTGCACTAGAGAACGCAAAACTCGGTATGGCTTGAGAAGTAGAAATTGTCGATGAACTGTGTTGAGTTATTAATCAGTTTCTTACACTGTTCGACAGTCTTGTTAACTGAACTGTTATTATTTCAAAAATAAATCAATTAATGAACAATATAATCACCCACTGGCAAAATTACACCACCGCTGAGAACGTGATAATTGAAAAAGAATTCTTGTCTATCGATTATAATCGCCATCATCATCATTGATATGAAGTCATTTGCTAGTCAAAGGATGGATGCCATCCTATCAAAAGGAAGTAAGCTTACGATCAAAGCAGTCGGTTAAGTCTCTTTGAGCTGGTTGCAGTTTTTGGATTCTTTTCTATCGCAGATGCTGCTTACGGGCACGGAAGAGGTAGCAGTCCGATGGAGCATTATCAGGACTATTCGTTGGGCATGGTACAGCCATCCAAATTAGTTTATTCACAATGTGATGAGTCGACTTCGAAATCTGAGGATTGGGAGAATTTTAACACTGAGTCGTTTCAGACTCTTTCTCTCTCTCTCTCTCTCTCTCTCTCTCTCTCTCTCTCTCTCTCCTCTCTCTCTCTCTGCTACAGTCATGTTCTGAAGTTGTTCTCCGTCGATGGCAGCATAGATTGTCTGCTTGTTGTCGAGCAATTTTAGAAACAGCATGCCTTGCTAAAACCGGCAAAGCGGAAGGATAACACTCCATGCATGGAAATCGGGCTGTGATTGATTTGACGGGTCCTTGCCGCGAGACAGCCATTAGGCGTGGCGCGTTCTCGTAATGGGCTTAGCATTTATCTTCAATGATAATCGACTTGAGAATGTTCCGCCTGTGCGATAGCAGCAAAGACCCTCGCAAGTGGTCACATAGACAGCGCGGTTATAGTCGGTCAAAGCATGAGGCATCCCTAGAGTACAGTCAGCTTTTTGTGAAAACGTATCCTCATTGGATGGCGAGCCAGAAGTGCACGGCAGTAATCCAGTGTTTGGTTAGAAGCATTAGAGCTTTCTTCAACAGACTGCAGTCTTTTAGAAATAGCTAAATTTGAAATAGAGGCAGAAAAAAAAGACCGAATGAAAGAGTAGTGGGAAAGAAATGAGTGGACAACTCAATAATTGATTTTCCTTTAACTAGTCACAATATTGATATGTGATAGCGCATCGTGGCAGCTTATTTGAAGACCTTGAGAAAATTTACAAAATCAGCGTTTGCACAGTTCCATCATTTCGAGTTTTTTATTTCAAGCAGCGGCTCAGTCTAAAAAATCTGGTTATTCTGCACTGGAACAAAGTTGCCGTGTGAGTTTTCTTTTCATGAATTTTGAAACGCGTTAGGTAAATGTTGAGTACGTCTGTTTGCTTTCACACTTCAAATAAATGACACTTTCTTCTTTTTTGTTTCTAATGGTTTGTTGTCCATTTCGTCGTTTTTCTTGTAATAAAACATATTCTGAAATCTTCGCACCCCAGCCTGCTTTGCATCTATTAAAACTCATTTTTTTACAACCATCCGATCAGCAAGGTGCTCAATTATCGTGTTACTTCATTTTTGGAATTTAATACCCCAATTCAGGTTACCTACTACGATCGTTATGAGAAAGTCCACGTCAAAATCCAAATCACAGATGGAGGCGAAACAATCACCATCGGCGAACTACCATCCCACATTGCCGAAAACGCAAACGGCTATGAAATTCACGGTGACAAGTACGCTCATTGAGTTTTTTTCTGACTTCATCTTGTGGGGATCACGTGGAGCTTGTAAAAATTGCATTCCAGCTTACAATTATGATAAGTTAAATTTTTGATTAATACCAAACAAGATTGATCTTTGGATTAATTCAGACGAATCCGTTTCAGTACTCTCTCTGTCGAAGCTGCCATGGAACGAGTGAATAGATATCTCGAACTGATAAGACTCTGCGAGCCTTCTACGTCTTCCGATTGAAATGATTGGCATCGCCGAAGCCCACAGCACAAGTTGATTTTAGTGAAATTTTTTGTAACTCAAATAAAACGTGTTTCACTAATTTTCTACATCTTAATGCTCAGCTACGTACGTTGAAATTATAATGTTCTACAGGAAAAGTTTGTCTTCTGACGTTTCACTTGCAAATTTGCTAAGAGTTATCCGTGCATTCTCTATCGGGAAAAATTGTTACGCAGTGAATTTTTAACCAATGAGAGAAATCTATTGAGAGTTTATCTGCATATGGCATAAGTCGTCAATTCTCACGATATCTTTGATATTTCTGCATTGCGCGTTGAGTGTAAATGAGGCATTCAAAACCCATCCGTTCCTCAAGAACATTGTTTTTGCCAGTTTTATGGAGGCCAATCTTTCCACATTCGTTGTCGAAATCGGTCAACAATCGTTCTGCCTGGTTGATGCTTGTGTTATGAGGACGATATCATCAGCAAAGCGAAGAACGTTTAACTGTCAACCGTCGATTTTCACTCCCATATCGTCCCATTCTGATGTCCGCATGACATTTTGGAGGGTGACAGTGAATAATCTTGGCGAAATTGTATCGCCTTGTCGAGCCCCTTTTCTTACATCGATGGTGATATTGTAGCAGAATGGAGACATTTTGGCCGTGAAGTTTTTATAAAGCTCACGAAGGATCGCTACGTACCGAGTAGGGACGCCGTGGCTGTCCAGAAGCTCATTAACCGCTTCTGTTTCCACAGAATCAGAGGCTTTTTCCATATCGATGAAAGTAGGAGAGAGCGATGTTTTGTACTCTCGTGAGACTTCAATGAGCCTTGTGATGGCGTGGATCTGGTCTATGGTACTAAATCATTTTCGGAACCCTACTTGTTCGCATGGCTGCCCTTCGTCCAATGTTCTATCAAACCTATTTAGGATGTCTCGAGTGAGGTGTTTATAGGCAACGGGAAACAAGCAGGTTGGACGATAATGCCTATGTCGTCAAGGTCTCCATTTTCAAACAACAACACGATCTTACTGGTTTCCCATTGAATGTGTGAATGTATGATGGACCAATGTCATTGCACACTGTGCGGTCACCGCATACGCCTCCCTCCTTACTACAGTGCAGGGCATATTGTGGGCGTGGATCACGACGAAAAGGGTGAGACTTCCGATACACGCGTGTATGACCCTGACGAAACAATCTCGCTTAGGCTTTGAACATTCTTTTTGAAATTATTATGAGAAATGATGTTTGGTGATCAGAGATGATCGGTGGTATGCATGAAGAATATAGAAAACGATTTAATATGCATCAAACATGTGCAGATGTGTATGCGTTTACACACTTACTAGATTGAATTTGTCTTCACAGCAAGTCTTATGGATTTTTGAAATAATTTCATTCACTTTGCTATCTTGCCACGATCATTTATGGAGATGATCGAGCCAGGGTATGATTTTCGGCAAAGTAGGACTTGGATTCGAGTTTGAACGTGATAAATGATGACCAAGCGTTCGCTCTACCTGTCAGTCCAGGATAGCAGGGTCAGACATATTCTTTAAGCGTCAAGTTAAGTGACGTTACCCTTTGTAAGCTGAGATCAATTTGTTTTTGCCTTTATTAGACTCTTATTAGACTCCTATTAAACTGTTGGGGCAAGTTCTATTCAAATCTTGTCAAGATCTGCACTTGATTTGACATACTGATATGCTGCAATGGGAGCATTAAAAGCAGCTGCACTGCCACGTCTTTCTGAGTTATATCTCTGATAAAATAAACAATACTTTACGAGACAACGTGGAAGTTCATTCACAGTTTTCTATCTAATTCATTATGGACCACGCTCTCTCTCCTTCTTCTATAGTCAATCTGCAAGTATGACTGTAACGCTCATATAACAGTAGAGCAAGTTTCATCCAAATCTTGTTAAGAACTGCACTTGATTTGTCGTACTGATAAGCTACGATGAGAATGTTTAACAACATTCATATATCACACGCTTCAGCATCTCCACCTACTTCAACATTTGAGTAATTCCAGTCGATTATCTGCAGCCGATCGCCCTTTTGATGGGAGTCTTCGTGTTAGCAGCGAGCCATATCTTTTGCAGTGCAACACTGCTAGCACGAAATAGCCTCACTGTGCAGTGCCCTTTCATATAGAAGAACTGATGATTACCTATTGATAGTGACTAATTCTCTTGAAGACAATTCATACAGCAAAACTAGGTGTTATATCACTTACCCATTAGCGCAGTAAAGTTATTGTGAAGCCGATTTTCATTCAGCCTCGAGGTGAACGATCAGAAACGTTTCCCTTTTCACATCGTTTATACGCTTGCTGTCTGTGGCTCAAAAATTTCCATTCGGATCTTCATCTTAAGGACAAAGGATGGACTTTCAAGCATAAGAAAAAAAAAGCAATGAACGGCCGTTTTGAGTCTCACGTAAAAATCTAAATGAAATTTTTCTCTACATCTTCAGTTGCACGCAAAAATAGCTGCAAGTTGAATCATATTAGTATGATGTATTCACTGCTCAGGTAATATGTGGATAATTATTTGTTGCATGCGTAGAAAACGTGGCACATAATATTGCTTTGAGGACTTTCGGTCGGCACTCAAGAAATATCAAAAAAATACATTCTAGAAGGAACAGCCCTCTGCTGTGGCGTGCTGAAAAGAGAAGCTTTCAATACACGTATAAAACATAAGTAAATCTTGGCATGAAGAATGCCTACACGCCCGGATATCGAAAATAGGGTGGGACGGACACGTGATGCGCTTCAACGAGAACCGATGGATTAGAGCCGTTACCGATGGAAGTGTTGCTGGTACCCGCTCGGGTCACATGACGATCAAGGGGACGACAGGTGATACAGGTGATAAGTAAATCTTAAAACTCAACTTTGGTGAGACACGGCAGGGCAGAAATTTCGGATGCAACAGTGCGATTTTGCATAACGCAGCAAGCAAACAAAATTAGGGATTCATGTTCTAATGCTCTACAGTGACACTCAACATGCTCTAATACGACTGGAGCTGTGAAAATCCATGTCTTTCCCACAACTGGAAACTGATGACAAGGAATGGTCGTTTGCGAATTTCTCAGTCTACACACTGACAATCTTCATAAATCGGAGAGTATCCTCAATTTATAGTAGAACTCATATATCCGTGAACGGAACTTGTATGATTGGCGTGATCGCCGGCTGCATGAATAATCATGCTAATCGGGAGTAAGTGCTGCGACTTCGGCTTCTTCGATTTCTTCTACTCCCAATTCTAGACGGGCTTCTTCTCCTGGACATATCAGTAGACAAATTATTGTCACACTTTATTTTGTTTTTTGCACCACTGAACATCGTATAACAGACATCAAAACATTCTGATAAATTCCGATAGAATCTTCTGCTTACGTATTTCGCAGTTCAAAAAATACTATGTTTCCAAAAGAATTTTTATCAGCGTTAACGTGGGAACAATACCGAATTCAAGAATAAACTCGATTTTTTTCGATGACCATCTGAAGTCGAATATAACTTCTATATTTCTTCGCCATTTATTAGCATCATAGCCACTTAAGATATTAAACGGTAATTTACTAGGACAATTCACTCTGCAGTATTTGCCAATCTCAATGAAAACTGCACTGATGCGGCATGATAACAAAGAGACTCGTTTAGAGTTTTCTTCGTAAGCGTTTCACTTTCCCCTGATTTTCTTAAGCGCTCTTGAGCTTTGAGACTCGTGTAGCGTAGTGGTTGAAGATGCCGTGCAGCATTCGCATGGGCCCGAATAAGCACTCTATCCGTTGACTTTCCAGTAGTAGATTGATATGGGAAAAGCTTCTCCAATCGACAAAAGTAGACCACCGTCGGCGGTTGAAACATGAAAACGCTTCTATGGAAAAGTGTCGGCATTTTAAGATTAACTAGTGAACTGGAGCGTTCATTTGGAATACAAAGTCGTCAGGTGGTGACAGAGTACACGCTTGAATCCGCAGATTTTCATAGATAGAAGAGATATTATGCTGACAATTCTTCAATTATTACTTATATGTGACTCTGATTTGTCTTTTCGTAAATTCTAAACATCTGTACTAGCTTCTAGGAAAATTTTTTGTGGACAATTATCTCAAAAATAACACGATTTTTTCGCCGAAGTCCTTGAATCCCAGGCTATAACTTTGTCAGGTAGTCGTAATTTGCGAAGTGGTAACGATTGCTGCCAACACTCGCTTACGATTACTCGGACTTTAGTATAGAGATTTGCCCTCTTTTATGCTATAGGGTATGAATGGGATTAATCTCCTTCCCACATCGTAATTTGACTCACTGAACATTCCTTAGCTATGATGAGATGAATTGAAGTATCTCGATTTTTTTTTGTGAAAAAGCATTCTTATGCCGTTCAATTTGTAAAAAGACACTCAAACATTCAAATTAAGGTTTGCAAATCTGTATACAAGATGCCCAGTTGTATGATATGCACCTGCTGATTTCGATGAATACTAGTCTTTGATTTGGTCAGTTTCCTGGCACGCACCATAATTGCATTTTTCTAGAGGTGAAAGATCATTCTACCTATACTTTGTACGATATTATTAGAGACTTTCTTGTAAGAGAATGTTGTACATCGATGATCGAGCAGCAAGCGCATGTCGCAAAGAAACACTGTGAGATGCTCGTAAAGGGGACATTAGCCGGAAAAGAAAAGATTGAAAATTCAAGATTGAAAACGCAAAAATCTAAATGACTCTGCAATGCAAGCCATTTTCGAACTTCTAACAGAAAATGAACAAAAAGTAAATATGTATAGCTTCTCAATTTAGCAACTAAGGACCCTCCTAGAACGGTGTCTTAGTTGTTCAACTTTTTGGTGGCTCGGGTAAATACTTCGCGTAATTCAGGGGCTTTGCCATGGGCCAACGTTTGGCACCTAGTCTTGCCATCGCTTTCATGTAGAAGGTGGAAGCACCAGTTCTCGTTCACCGCCCATTGCTCTACTGCCGGTATGTAGACGATTGTTTCATTGTATGTTCCACACAAGAGGAAATGGACAAGTGTTTTGAAGTTTTGAACGGACAGTCAGAGCGTCAGAATAAAATTTACGCGAGAGAGTCCAAAAGGGAGCTGGCTTCCATTCTTAAACATCCAAGTAAAGTTTTTGGATAGTGGCTATACTACAACATGGTATCGAAAACCAAAGAACAAAAACATTTTGATCAATCACCTTCCCTCTTATCCTTCACACATGAAAAATCGCTGATTAAGAACATGTTTCGAACGGCTAAAATGTGTGCACAAGAGAAGAGGATTGGAATGAATCGTTAGACATGGCACGAAAAATTGCCATTTCCAACGGCTGCAAAACATCTGCCACTCGGGAATATTCAAAAAGTGCGAATAGGTCCCGAAAGAGCAATACACCGCACCTGAATAAAATTCCCTTCAAACTGCCATTTATAGCAAACGAAATCAGTAGCGCGATTGAAAGGCGCCTAAAAAGATGCGGTCTTGAATATTCAAAAGTCGAATCAAGCATTACGAACTCAGAAAACGTCCTTAGAGTTGTAACACTGAATTTTACAAATATCACGACGTCAGAAGAACTCTAAGCTTCAAAGCCTGAGTCTACCACGATAACGACAAACTGAAATGATCCAGTGATTCAGTTGAAGGAAAATAGAGGTCAAATGTCGAGAATCACTTGTAATCAAACTTCAGGAGGCGGTGCATTGGATTTTTCGGTGGATTTCGTGCATTTTTCTACTATGACAAAGAAAAATCTGATAGAAACTTGAGATTGATCAAGATTATTAAGTTTCAAAGTTCAACTCTCATAAATGAGGGACTCGCGTTGAGAATGCTGCGAACTTTTCTCATTCTGAAAAGAATTTCCTTGAAGAAAGCCTATAAAGACTAGTAGATATTTTTTTTCCCACTAGTGCATAGTGAACACGATCTTCACAGCAATTTGCAACCATCGGCGAATGATCAACTTTCAATATAATAAAAAAAAAACCACTATCTTTCTATAATAGATCGCAACCATATGTAGATCAAACGCTTCTGTGACATGAAGAAATGGAAAAGAAAGAAAAAAAGTTGAGGCAAAAGAAAAGCGAAGGAAAAGGCAAAACGCCAACAACACCCATCGAGGAGAGGCGAAGTGCTACATTCAGCGACACTGTGTTATACGACATTACAGTTACCGATCTCAGACGCGCGTGTCACCACCTATTACGTTCACTGATTTTCTACTGTGATCTGTCAGTTCTGGTTGCGCCGTGACTTTCTGGGAAGCTCACTTTAAGGTAGATAGTCATAACTTGAAAACTCCAAAAAAAAAGAGTTGTGACAAATAGATGGCTTTAGTGGTATAGTGGCAACACGTGCCCACGGAAAGGGCCCAAGCGGGTTCAACTCTTGACTGACATCGGATGACTTGCATACTACTCAATACTCTTATATGCTCGGATAATAGAACTTGAAAACTTACATAGTAGTTGTCGGGTTAAGTCAACTGCAAAACGTTCCCTCAATTCAGTCTCTATTGATTTCGCAACACGAAAATGCGATGGTTTCTAGAATTATACTTTTTCTTTCTCCTATCTTTTTTTTTATCTAAATTTACTCGCTAGCTTGAGAACTGGCGATTTTGAAGCCAAGCTTACTCTGTGAGACGACTTTGATTCTACGCTTCAGTAATTAAAAAAAGAAAGATGATATCTCGTTCTCAGGTGAGCCATTTCGACTTCACAACGAATTTTGTGGTCCCACATAGTAAGATTTCTGTTGAAAGTAGTTGCCACAAAAATTAGATCATTATTGGAGAAACTTCTGCGAATGTGTTCTTTTCAAAATGATTGTTCAGAAGGGAACTCCCTCTATAAGGACAACCAGCTACATTGAAACTAGAGAGTCTAACTCAAAAAAAAAATGGTGAGGTTAAGCGAAAACAATTATAAATCAAGGATTGTTTGTCGAAAATGAGCTTGCAGATTGTAATTCAGTGCCACTTCGGCTATCATTCTCGGAAATTTCTCGATCAATCTCAACTATGAACAAGTTCATAGTTGCAGCCTTCATCATTTCACGTGCTCTACTTACTTCTTTTAGTCCGCTATGCTCTTGAGATGATTTCCTGTACCTTGTCCAGTTCTCACCTCTACGAAAACTCTAATGAGAGCACGTGTAGGTGGCCTTGGAAGGCCCATCAGTGCACGTCAAAACCTCCCTCCTCCCTGAGGGATGCGTGAGTATCCTTTCTTCCACAATGATTTGCGGCGACCTACCAATCTATGCAGGTCAGTGCTGCTATTTCCCCAGACATGTCTAGTACCAATTTACGCTCTAAATGGATGATTAGCTTGGTGAGCCATGAGAGCAAGATTGAACCACTCACATGGGGTGCGCGAAGAGCACCTCCTGACCACTGCGCCATATATCCTGTCTCATTGAAGTGTGTAAATGAGCGTTGTTCTCACTCAAAGTACATTTATGAAGTTTGCTCATTGATATTCGGTCTTTTCATTGCGCTCGAGTCTCCCCATAATCAAAATTTAACAATTTAACTATTTAAAAACTAAAAAATTTGCTGTAATGTTAGATTTGAAAAATTTCGGAAGAAAAACCTTAGCTTCTTTCAATACTGAAATGTAGTATGAAGCGAACCAAAAGTTAAGCTTTGTATGAAATTTGACATTTCTCAAACTAGCGAATGACTACAAGAACATCGATTAAAAGAACTGTTATATATCAGGTAAAAATAAGGTTGCTTTCATAGCGATGTACTCCTCTCGCTGAAACATAAGAAATACAGACGTAATATGTAACACATAGATGTTCGTGCTATGAAAAGTGTGTCTGGAGATGTAAAGCATTCAGTTTTCGTATATAGACGTAACTGAGAGAATGAAGTAAGACACTTACGAAATGAGTGCATATTCGATGAGAATGAAAGAGGGAGAGGCGAGCAGGGAGTTGTCCTGGTTGTGACCAAATCTTATCGTTTGCAGGTATCTAGCAAAGCGTCACAGAAACAACCTAGCCGCACAAAAATCCAGAATTATCAGGTAATTCTTTCCAGTGGAGTGATTGCTTAAGTCCCTTTTTGGTATTCTTTTTCGTCCCTTGGTGAAAAAACGTAGATCCTTTCATTATCATTTGAGCCAACATGTCATGTGGTTTGGTAAGGGCTATTGTACAGCCCCATACACGTGTTTCGTCCTGACAGACTCGTCAGTCGGGCAGAACCCGTTGTCTTTGGATCTTTTCATTAGTCAATTCTCTTGGGGAGTGTGCTCTCCCTGCAGAGACTTACCAGACCACATGACATTTTGGCTCAAATAATATGAAAGGATCTATTGAAATTTGAGCGCTGGTCTTAATAAAGCACTCGAAACAAAGAAAGAAAGTAGAGCGAATGACAAGCTGCATTCACTCTATTCACTGTATAACTTTTGCGGTATTACCGTGCTCAATCACGAGACATGAATGGCCGGCGATCTGTGTGGTACTTGAGATCTTTGCTGCTTTCGGTCGCATAATGGTCTTTAGTAGCGAATGCACATTTGCTCTGCTATCAGTTTGCGCATAACTGGTTTCAGAAGGTAATGTGAAGTTCCTTTCGACGATAGCAACAATGAACATGAGTTGCAGCATGCACGGCAGCATGGCTTACATGGCATATGGCCTACATTATGGTATATATGGGCATATACTTGTCCAAGTAAGGTATAAATGACGATTAATCAGACTTAGTCATTTCGACTACGCCAATTAATTAAATAAGTCGACTTCAGAATTTCTCGCTAACATTATTTGCAGGTTATGTCACTAGTTTTTTCTTGCTGATTCATTCACGAAAGCTACAAAAGTTTTGTAAAATTTAATCGAATATTCAATTTTCTTGCGAATAACAATGTTAACATTTACGCGATTGTGGCCCCGGGACGAAGTCGAGCATTGGGTTTTTGAATAGTAAGGTTGATGAAGGAACAAAAACACTTCTGCCCAGTTCAGGATGGTACAATGTGACTCACATTCAATAGTGAGCAATCGATCGATAGATATGCTTAGGATTGAAAGGTTACATAACATCATCTTTCTTCAGTTTATATATGTTACCAATATTTTTCGTAGCCCATTCAACGAAAAACAACTGTGAGTACAAGAAAATTTACAGAAAAATTCTGCATTACAAAATCATATTCTTGCTTGGGAGATAGCTTTACACTAATGTGTCACGGTTAAGGTAACCTGAGATCCTCACCTAAAGGAATATTTCTGCCACGTTTACCCTGTTTTCCTTGCAAAATTTACTAATTTATTAACTCAAGAAAGATTCCATAAAATAGAGGCAAGAATAAAAAGAGATTGTGGTCCATTATGGAGCAGTACCAAATGCGGCTCAAGGCCTCTTCTTAGATCCCATTAGTATCAACGAAACCGGTAATCACAACGGATTTGGTCAACTATGAAGCGACAGATCTCCGCATAAGAGTGAACAGTTAGGCGGAAGATAGCGCGAATCTCACCAAACTTCATAGCAAGACATCCTTAAATGCATCAGCTCAGCCACAGTTGAGGTAAAACCACAAAGGATATTCTCATAGCACCACTAGATAACGTAGGATTCCGTTTACAGATATTTTGTACCGTTTATAGATAGAGTACAAAACGTTGATAGTGAAGATTATTAGTGAGAAAATTAGAACGGTGAAGCGGCATAATGGCAAGTTGTTGAAGGAAACAACGAGAGGAGTCGATCACGAAAACGGCCGAGCTGCTACGGGTGGAGAACGAGAGCCTCAAAAGTGAAATCGTCCAGCTGAGGGAGGTGAGCATCTACTATTTCGTCGAGTAATAATCTTAGTTAACTGGGAAATGAAACTCAAAAATGGGGATATACGTCCATCGTTTATATCCTTCTGCTGCTCATTGTCACTTGTTCTCCTTTGCTTTATTTATCCTTGTCGCTTACTCTTAGCATCTTCGGGACCGTATGGATATCTGTGACCCATGTTATGAAAATTTGGTGGAAGCTCTCCACTTCAAACTGGCATGTCTCAGCTGACGCAACTTTATTAGCTTGAACAAAATTCTTTGGAATTGAAGATCTTGACCCAACCACGTACAGATTTCTCAATTCGCATGGACGAATTTATTATCTCACGTCACCCTCAAAATCTATTTATCACACTATCTCATCATCTGTCACATGTTCCGAATACCAAAACAAACGAACGCACATTGGGCTTCTCTGCTCCTTGTCTATAGTTAGTGTTTGTGGTTTTTCCGCTTCAATTTTTTGACTACCTTCATGATGAGGAAATTGCTAGCACTTGTCGCAGTTGAGCACTATAGCAAACATGGTATGATATGACAATGAAAAAGAGCGCTTTCGTAGCTCTATTTCGTATTCAACTTGTTGCCCGTGAGAGCATATCTAACGTTTCTCCGCAAAACTTCCCTTTTTGACACAATGGAATTGTTATTGAGTAGAGTCGGTTAGCTTCAAGGGAGGGTGCCCTACTTCATCATATAGCGTCAACTACAGTTTGTATCCAAAGATGTTAAATAATATGTCAGACCTTGAGATTCAAGAGGGAGTTCATCCTGCATTTCACCCATAACTGGGCGCGTGCTATCATTAGATCCCCGAGGTATTTGCACTGCACTCTTCTTGATATAAGCTTTCAAAACTTTCAGCAACCAACCGTTAACGATTATGCTCTGGGTAGTGAATTTTGGCACTAAACCTAGTTAAGCTAACATTGGTGTAATATATATAATCTATAACAAGTTCTAAACCACGCGGTGGCCTCGGTGTTGTAGTGGTAGCATTTGCTCTCGGTATGAATGAAACGCAGGCTCAGCATCCGCTCGAGGTTCAACCTTTTGCACATTACTCGACAACCGTAGTCATGTAGTCATACCAAAATGACAATGTTATAGGGGTATTGGAGTAAAAAGGATGAAATTGCCCATACTTTAAACCATTTTCGATGAAGATGACGATCAGATGTCTGTCCCAGATGATTGCCGATCTACGGAAGGAGCTAAACTCTACGTGTCAGCACGGTGCCAGCGCGGAACAAGCTCGAGACGGTGGAGGCATTTCGCGTAACGTCACCTACAATCCGTACCACACGTTCCAGATTGGGTTCAGCATCAATAGCCAGTTATAGCCGGCCGAATTCAAACACCTCATACCCGGTTCAGGTACAGGACACGTCTGCTTGGGTGATCACGCGTCCTACCAAATGCCTTTGAAGTAGTCAATGACACCACAGACCACAACAGTAGGATAAATCAACTAGTGTAATATACAAAATAATCTGTTGAGTAAGAAGCAGAAACCAAGAAGATTATCTCTCCATCAATGATGCGAGTTTTTCTCCTGTTATCTTCATACAACCATGTCACGTTAAACTCAGTTCTAAGGTGCTACTTGTCAATATAGAGGCTCAGCTAACTATATGGCATACTTATATCAAATCAGAGGAGCGCGTCTAGCGCAGTGTTTAGAAGTGGCTTGAGACGCACATGTGATCTATGGTTCGATCCAGCGCTCATGACTCATCAAGTCTTCCATCCTTTCGGGATCGGTAATTTGGTACCACACTTGTCTGGGAAGGCAGCAACATGACTTGACGCATCGGTTGGTTACCGCGGATCACCGTAAAGGTCAGATATAAATTTAGCCTTCTAAGACGAAGTTAGTGAATGAGGATTATTCCTGACGCATCCCTTAACAGATGTACTACCGTCTATTTTCTAAGCCTAAGAAATAGTTGATAGAACTATTATAATTTTTTTGAAAATCTGCTATGGAAAAATTTCTTCTCTAGCAATTGTCAACGTTAGAGTATAAAAGCGATGCTGCTGATGGGGTCATTTTTGTGTAAAGTACTCGTGTACTTGATTAACATCCAATATTTGATAGATTCGCGTTATAACTCTTTCAATATGAAATTCACCATTGCTATATGTCTCAGCTACTGTTAGATTTTATTTTTGCCTAGGAATTTTAATTGTTATGAAACTGTATATTGAAGTCTAAATAGTGAATTCCTCTAATTTCTTGGCATCGAAGCATAAAGCATAAATAGTCAACAGATTTAACATAACATCATATGAATCTTAACAAAAAATTATGCTCATCGGATAAAATCGCATCATTTGGAACCCTGGCGTGATGACCAAAATGGCTAAGTCACGTGAAATTTCCGGTAACGCCCGACGTTGCTGCCATAATCGTAGCCGTTGCCGAGATGTTTTCCGTGACCTAAGACCCAACTCCAGCTGTTATCTAGTGTTTGCATTGCTCAGGAGCTGTGGCGGCATACCTTTCGTCCGAGTTAAGGCCTCATTCTATGAGTTATTACCCATCAGGGATTACGTTTAATGGCATATGGTCAGCTACGCGCAAAATGGTGCCTCTTCCATCTGCTTTGGTACACCTGGTATGGGGATGCCTCTCAGTTACTAAACATATTTGGAACATTATTCAAGCAGACGTAGCCATGTTATCCATTACTGTGACTTGTTTATATTTCTATGACTATGAACGATATGTTGGTGTCCGCGTATAGTACACACAGTCGTTAGTTAGATCAAGCGATTCCAACGAATGAGCCAATATTGTTTTGGAGTTGGTAAATGTGTATCAGACTTGTCTGAGAGGATAACAAATATTAGCTTGATTAATGTAATCAACAAAAATTTTCTTTATTTAACCGCTTTTTAGCGGAGGTATGATGCTACAAATATACCCAATAGTGATGAGTGATGTGCAGAACTGCGACGTCAGACGAGAATCGAACCACCATTTCACATTTTGCGCGGCGCGCATGTTGCATGGATCAGTTAGCTAACACGAGGCTGTTATAAGTTTTTTATCCGCTAAAATTAGCGTTTTATTTAGTGCAATACTACCTATGCCATCTGCTGTCAAACTCGTCCAGCCAAATGTTTAGTTTTGATAACGAACTACAAGCGAAACAGGGAGATCCGTCTAAGGAACATCTTTGTCTGACTTTCTGTAGTAATGAGATCTTTCTCGCCTCTCTCTCTCTGTCTCTTTCTCTTTCTCTCTCACCAAAATTTTTAGGTCATAGAAGTGGTTTCGATAGGATAGAAAATAGAAAAGGACGATCAGCTATGAACATTTCTAAGTGTAGAACTTATCAGAAATTACGCCCATGGTTATTACAGTTTTGCTCATGATATTTATACTTTAAAAGTAATATTCACGGTTCCTCCCAATAACAATCTTTCATCTCACCAGAGAGTTCTTATCCTACTTCGAAAATCAAAATTATGACACGGTTTTCCTTGTCTCTAAAAACAAGAAAATACAGAGATGAAGGTGTGGGAAAATAAAATGATAAGAAGATTGGCTAGTATTCAAATGTTCCAACTGAGCAGTATTTCCCTTGTAAACTGCTAGAATATTGTTCATGTAAGACATATAGCTCATATCGCACTATAGGGCCCGTAAACCTTGAGCTCAATATGCGCATTCAACTTCACTGAACTGTTCAGATTTTCTAAATCTTATCACATAAGAAATGTTTTTGAAAAAAGTTTGTTGCGAAGTTTCTTTTATGTAATGATGTTTGGAACTGCTTGATATTTTATGCAGCGACGAAGAAAATGAATCATTCGTTTAGCCAGGGCGGTATTTTATCTTAATAACAAGACGAATCAATTCTCAGAACCGACTTTTGATCACCCTTGACATTTTCGAATAATTCCGTAATTTTCTCATTCAGCGTACCTGAGGTTGTTAGCAGACAATTTATTTTGTACAATACAGGAATTATAATACAGGAAGTCGCAATAGCTTATATTTCGGCGTTTTCGTCTACCTCAGAGCTTGCTAGAGTAAATATGATATATAATGTGCAGTCACGCTATGCTCGGCCAATCTGTTTCATTTGATTTTCAAGTGTATCTATAACAAGACTCGGCTATTTACGATATAATTCAATCAAAACGACTTGTAAGATATCCGTTCACTTGATGACATATCATATTTCAGTGCGTCGCTTTGAAAAGATAGTTGGAAAAAATGTCGCCTTAGAAGAAAGACATCAATGTTTTGAAGTGGAACGCTTTTTTATTTCACTCACGCGTATTATGGAAGGTATCACCATCAGACAAATATAGTGGTTGGAATATGAATAGATGTGATTTGCTTGGATTAAATATTAATCACCAACTTTACAATCACCCGTTTACATTGATCTCTTATTATCAACTCATCTCATCTACTGTTTCTTAAAACCTCGCTATAAACAATCAGTATGTCCTGTAAGAATGTTTAAAGCCTTACCAAGGTTGTTAACCCAGAGCCATACCTACGTTTCGGAGGTGTAGCCCTCTTCGTCACCCAGTATCATGCGTCATCACGAAAAGTAACGTCTCCCCATCCCTGCTATAGAGTAGGGTCCAGTGTGGGGCGTGGGCCACTGATGAAGAGGGCGACACTTCCGAAATGCACGCATGGCTTTGGCGTAACAACCTCGGTAAGGCCTTAAACATTTTTACAGGACATGTTCAATTCATTGACGGAAATATGATGATCATATAAGTGTGTTTAATCTTAACGGTAGAAGATTATTGAGTTTTGTATCCTCGTAGAGCATTGTAAATTCAATAGAAATAAACAAAGTTTCACCTATGCTAAACTAGAGAACCACTAGAATAGTTCAATAAGTTGTTCTTCTGCTCACATTCGAGTGTAATCGGTATGCCAAAGAGTCCTCCACTACTTGCCGTCAATGAATTTGTAATATGTCTGTCGAGGTATTGGATCTTAGCAGCAGTGAGAATAGCGAGCCGTCTCGTAACTCACCAGGTTGTTGAGCAAATTTGCGTAGTCATTTGATTAAACATCGATTGCCTATATGGCATTTTGGAGGCATGTCCTTGTTTGTCACACTCATTCATCAGCTTGCTATTTTCCCTCATATAAAATAGTTACCAAGACGAAGACTAAGGCAATTTTTATGAGTTCTGCATTTTTAGAAGCAGGCACAAAGTCGTTGAGACAATATTCATTTGACATCATTTAACATTCGAAAGGATTAGTGTTAAAGACAGTGAGTCAGACTATCAGGTAACATGTAGTATATAGTGATGTACACTATCAGGAAGCAAAGTTACTCTCGCTTCCCAACGTTCTCTCTGATGTCCTTGTGAGCACACCTTTTCGGGCGTCTCCAAGATTGCATAGGGAATTGTCTCGACAGTCACGACACTCCCCAAAAAGCGAAGTCCTCAAGCAGCTGCTAAAACTGCAAGCGAAATGTTTGAAGACCGTGGAAGATGTATACGAGGACACGAATTGATTGCGTTATGTGCTAAGATCCCGCATATATGACGTGATAGCCGATAATGAAAGAAACAGAAACTTGAGTTCTGATGATAATGATGATAAGCTCGCCTTGTGCCAGGCCTATGGGTATTCAAAATGATATAAAAATTAAAGCAGTGAGATACTTTCATGATCCGAATGAAAGAAACTTGAAACGAAAAAAATCCAATGCATGTGAAACACCTTCTTTTGAAGAGACATCGTCTTTTTCTTCAGCGACGGAGAACGGTTAACCGACTAACTGCGACCAATCCCAGGCTCTGAAAAAGAACCTGTGTGTGGAAAGGTCAGTTATTACGGGATAAACATTTGAAGTCGTGGTGACTATCAAAAATCGCAAACCTATTTATCAGGTCGAGGTTAGCAAAAAATTGACTACAATAATTCTGCCTTTTTTTCAGCGCTCCAAAATTGTACTAAGAAACTTCTGCACAATTCAAAGCATATCAAGCGGGCACTATAGTGTAAGGAATGTGTGTTCTATTCAAACTGCTATTATTCATCGCATTGTTCAGAGTTCGTAAGTGGGATAATATGTTTCGTACAGAGCACCTGCCAGTTTTGATTGACAGTATCGAGAAAACCCTTTGTTTTCGCCCATTAAATGTCCTTTTTTCATTGTAGTTTCCGGTATGCACACTATAGGGTGGGAAGGGATTATTTGGCAATTCTAAAATATGGAAACACAATTGTACCTTCACGTTTCTGAGGTCTTAACATTGAAAAAAAAACCTCATTCTTATAACGAATTTCTCGTGTCGGAGTTGGAAAAACACTGTTAAAATACAACAATATGCTTTTGAAGTGCTCTTAGAGCTCAAAGTACGAAGGATCAGAAATTGGGCAAGAACCAATTTCCAGGTCTACGATGTATGTTAGTAGGAAGAAAAATAGTACTTTTGTATTCGCTCATTATGCCAGTGTTCCGTATTACTGAATGGTGTTCACTTGTGTCCAGTTTGCATACACTCCTCGCAAAAGGCGTAATACGGGCACGATGATTTTCTTTCGATGTGCACTTCGTTATTCCAGTGAATACTTCGTCCTTTTCAATTCTTAATGAATGAGTGGCAGTCGCATTTCAATGTCCGGTGCTTGTTTACTGTCCTTTGGTAGAGCGCATGATTGAAGTGTTTGTTTTCTTTTGAAAGAGTGCGGAACGAATCGTCCTTCAGCACAAAGACGGAGAAAGTAGGTCGCTTATCTTGCTGAGACAATCTTTTGTCTCGGAAGTCTTTTGCTGATACGTTCATTCTCACAACAAACTCTTCAAGCTAATAAGTAGTTCCGCATCAGCACAAGTGGCACAGAGCAGTGACAGGAAATATCGTCGCTGGAAATAATCCTCTGATGTGCAAAGGCTGACAGAAACATGTGAACCAAAAAATGCCTCAACATTACTATTTTCGGTTCAGAAATAAGAAATATCGATTGACAAGAAAGTTTTCAATCACGGAGAGTAGTTTTTTCAATTCACAGCGCTGTCTCTTCAGTGACGCTTTGTGAAAGTGGCTTATTTCACCTCATGCAGTCCCACATTCGTCAAATCTCTCACCATCAATGATGAAATAGAAAGATGGTAAATGAATTCAGAAGAAACCTAATAAATACTTCAATCGCTTGCTCGTGCTAACGAGAAATGGTATTGGGTAGAGCCATCCACATTCTCACTACAAATCCCTGCAGGAGTGTATCCGTTTTCCATCACAGCCAGCTGTGGCAACGATGGTGTTTGTCATAAGTAGTTCTTCCTGCTCATTAATTTGCACAGATAGCCATAAGCCTTAACAAATCAATGGAGGTCGTCATATTATTGACTCACGGAGATTTTCAAACTTTATTTATTACCTAATTTTCATTTTAACGGAACGCTACAATGTGAGATGTGATTACAAGAGTGCTGAGATACGAGTAACATTTCGAAATCTGGGGTGGCTCCCAGCCTGTGATCAGTCGTTGCGGGGCTTACTAGGGTTTCCCATGCAATTGAAACTCTCGTTCTGTTTTCGCTCATCCGTGTTTCGAACATTTCAGTGGCTGTACCAATCCCGGCCAGCAGTATCAATCTAGGTACCACAAATTGGCATAAATCCATATAAGATTGCCGCTGAGAGGCAAACAGAGCAAGCGCCTCGATGGTGTAGTAGAAAACATGTATCTCCGGAAAAGGTGATGAGAAAAATCGATTGAAGAAGCAATACCAGCGAAAGTCCAAAACGAAGATTAATTCTCAAGCTCTTCTGTTATTTCTTTCAGTTAATAGGATATCTCTCATGTATCATGTTAAGGTTTAGTGAATGTCGGGCTTTCGGATTATTTCATCGACTTCGTGCTATTGGCTCAATCAACAAAAGATACATGATTGATTGGTAATGCCAA
This sequence comes from Parelaphostrongylus tenuis, assembly GCA_019055375.1. Taxonomy (NCBI): domain Eukaryota; kingdom Metazoa; phylum Nematoda; class Chromadorea; order Rhabditida; family Metastrongylidae; genus Parelaphostrongylus; species Parelaphostrongylus tenuis. The sequence continues at coordinate 115 of JAHQIW010004327.1, read as the reverse complement.
AGTTAGAGAATAGTTGATTTTCAAAATTTTAAATCCATTACTACTATTCGAGGATACCATTAAAAGTCCAAGCTCTGAGGTTGGAGAAGTCGGTGATAGTCCAAGTCGAAACCGT
>JAHQIW010004326.1:0-171023 GCA_019055375.1 Parelaphostrongylus tenuis | reverse complement strand
GAGTAACTGCAATATTTTCATATTAATTCCATCATCCTCTCACGGATCTCCCTCTATGATGGATCACGTAGCCCGTTAAATCGTGAGGACACGTGACGCACACCCAGGCAGTGGATAGAAAAAATAAATGCGAATCAAAGCGACTATGTGCTTCCCCGAGACGCACGTGGATTCAGAGGATAAGGTTCCTGTTTCTGGAGCACTAATTCAATAGACCATATTTCAACAAGTCAAATCGTCCGAAAGCTTACAATCAAGTGCCTGAGAATTTTGTGGAAAGCGCTTAGGAGTCGCCTCCAACAAATAAGCTCCTCGTACTCCTCCGGGCAGGACTGGCAAGCCACCCGTTGGTACGCAACCCTTACATTCACAGCCTAGCGGCTACAGGTTAGGCTTTAAAACGATCAAGAGAGTGATGAAAATGGGCCACAATCCTCTGCCTACGAAAGGCCATCGGTACGGCAGCGTCGGGTAGGACGATTACGGAGAAGTTGCTATTACCTCAGAACCAAACTTTACTACCAAAATCGCAACGGACTAGATGGTGAACTCTACTTGTAACGCACGTACCATCACATATGATTACGCCGTAGAGGATCTATTGAGGCAGACAAGAAGGATTAATTACGACGTCAATGGCCTGGCTGAAACGAGTTAACGCCACTCATTTCACGCCGCTCATTACAGCGGATAAGAATTATTGCATTAAACATCATTAGCAAAAATGTTGGCCGCATTGGCGTTCACGTCAAAACGAGTTTGATTCTATACACCGATTCATTTTAACAGTTAATAACCCGAATCAGACAGTTGCGAATCAGCATCAAGCTACGATGAAGACGATGCTAAAGCAATTTATACTGATCTCGAAAAGTTCTTCAAACAGAGCCTTATGTTCTCTAAGTTTATTGCTGGGGATTCCAATGCGTGAATTGATCCGAGAAGAACATCACATTGGAACCACGGCTTAGAAAAAACGAATAAGGTAAAAGAATTCCTGGATTTATCATGGCGAGCAAATCCATCTTTGAGAAGTCACAATTCCAAAACCATCTATATCAGCGGTGGACGTGGGAGTCACTCAGTAGAGTGTACCATAACGAAACAAACCACATCTTAAGAAATCGAAAGTTCCTCCAGCTGATGTCACTGCTGCTTTCGATGTCGATATCACCTAGGTAGGCCGAATCGTTGACGATTAGTTTCTGACAGGTATGTGTGTTGAAACGCAAAGTGTTGGCAAATCGGACGTCAGTTAGTGCATCGAATAAGAGCGCAAACTCCGAATTGGGTGTAGTGCATGTTCGAGTCCCATCTGAAGTGAAACTTCATCGGCCAGCACCCACCACAAATGCTTTGTTGGCGATTTCGATTCAATGTAAGATATAAGATGATCAATATAGAGATTGAGTTATGGTGAGAGCACAGGCTCTACTGTCAGCTTCAACATTTATCATAAATCACTAGCCTCCTTCATTGAGGGATCGTTGCCAGGTTAATCCCGAAGGCACCTAGCGTTTTCCCACATAGGAGAATTAAACATAAACAAAAAGCAAACATGTGCTTCCTAGTGACTCAGCTGGATTCAGAAACTGAATTCTCTTCTTCTGCAGCAATAATTTGACATACCTAATCTCTCAGTGTAAAAATGTTTAAAACTTCAAAATCAAGTGAGTGAGAAGTAAACAAGATTTCAAAGCCACTTTCTACATTTTCCACAATCTTCACAGTCATTCCGGAAGAGTGTGGAAAGCTACCCGTAGTTGTCATTATCCAACGTTCACAGTTCAAGGAAGTTGCACGTTGGTCACGAAATACTAAACGGTTAAGAAATTAGCCTCAATTCTTTCACTCCAAAACAGCTCCCGGTACAACAGCGTTGGAATATGAGAGAACGGACAAGGTGTTAAAGTCTCGGGGCAAAAATAGATGGCCGAAATAGCAACAAACGAAGTGACGATCTCTACTATAGCATGCGTACACTTGCACGCGAATCCTCCATAAGAGATCATCTATAAATGCAGGTAAAAAGTATAAGATGTGACGTCGTCGGCTTCTCTGTGACAAGACGGCGCTACTCATTTTACTCTGTCTGTGACACCAGAGATATTGCTTGCAGGAACATGTGATCATAGAGGTCATAGCGGTGTGTCGTTCTCGTAAATCAAGCTTGACCATAAAAATAAATTTATTCAAACAACTGTCAGAGCGGATCGCATGAGCATATTGAAACGATGCGGATCAATTCGCTCCTTGACAATCTTCGTTGCTTATGCACTAATATCAAGCTGTGAAAGAAAACGCAGCCGAAGCACTCTTATGAACTTGGAAAGTTTTCAAAGAAAACCACACCTTTTCCTTGTTACGGAGATTTTAGTACTGAAATTTATTCAAGAACAGCCCTTTTAAAAGCATTGTAACAGAAAATTGGAGCGAAACGAACAGATCGAGAAACTGCCCGAGATTACTATGACGATTAAACCATTGGTTGTGACTCATACTTCCAAATCCCGAGCCTGAGCGGTAGACGTAGGAGTCACCCCAGTGAAGAGTACTAAATCGATATTGATCATATCTTAGTAAATCGAAAGTTTTGCCTCTTCTCTGCAGTGTTTCATAAGTTCGGACGTTAGGATTCGGTTGCCTGTAGCCAGTTTGGTTCCAAGCTAACGTATCATCTCGAGAGTTTGCGAAGACACGCGTTTTTTCGTTACTTCAAAACTGTCAGGTTTCATAGTGCTAACGTGAGGATATTGAATGAGCCACTCGCATTATTCGTCGATGTTGTCAGCATCGGTATCTTTTCCAGTAGCCGACTAATAGCTCTAATATATCCCAGTCTGTGGTAATTTTGGGACTTCGCTGTTTGAACTTGGCGGCTTTCTTTTCTTTCCGCGAAAAACAAAACATTGCGCGAAAGAGGAGATGGTGTGATCCCGTATAGAATTCAAAAGCAGCAGTGACATCAGCTGGGGGAACTTTCGATTTCTTAAGATGTGGTTTGTTTCGTTATGGTACACTCTACTGAGTGACTCCCACGTCCACCGCTGATATAGATGGTTTTGGAATTGTGACTTCTCAAAGATGGATTTGCTCGCCATGATAAATCCAGGAATTCTTTTACCCTATTCGTTTTTTCTAAGCCGTGGTTCCAATGTGATGTTCTTCTCGGATCAATTCACGCATTGGAATCCCCAGCAATAAACTTAGAGAACATAAGGCTCTGTTTGAAGAACTTTTCGAGATCAGTATAAATTGCTTTAGCATCGTCTTCATCGTAGCTTGATGCTGATTCGCAACTGTCTGATTCGGGTTATTAACTGTTAAAATGAATCGGTGTATAGAATCAAACTCGTTTTGACGTGAACGCCAATGCGGCCAACATTTTTGCTAATGATGTTTAATGCAATAATTCTTATCCGCTGTAATGAGCGGCGTGAAATGAGTGGCGTTAACTCGTTTCAGCCAGGCCATTGACGTCGTAATCAATCCTTCTTGTCTGCCTCAATAGATCCTCTACGGCGTAATCATATGTGATGGTACGTGCGTTACAAGTAGAGTTCACCATCTAGTCCGTTGCGATTTTGGTAGTAAAGTTTGGTTCTGAGGTAATAGCAACTTCTCCGTAATCGTCCTACCCGACGCTGCCGTACCGATGGCCTTTCGTAGGCAGAGGATTGTGGCCCATTTTCATCACTCTCTTGATCGTTTTAAAGCCTAACCTGTAGCCGCTAGGCTGTGAATGTAAGGGTTGCGTACCAACGGGTGGCTTGCCAGTCCTGCCCGGAGGAGTACGAGGAGCTTATTTGTTGGAGGCGACTCCTAAGCGCTTTCCACAAAATTCTCAGGCACTTGATTGTAAGCTTTCGGACGATTTGACTTGTTGAAATATGGTCTATTGAATTAGTGCTCCAGAAACAGGAACCTTATCCTCTGAATCCACGTGCGTCTCGGGGAAGCACATAGTCGCTTTGATTCGCATTTATTTTTTCTATCCACTGCCTGGGTGTGCGTCACGTGTCCTCACGATTTAACGGGCTACGTGATCCATCATAGAGGGAGATCCGTGAGAGGATGATGGAATTAATATGAAAATATTGCAGTTACTCGAATTTTTACATATTCAGTGCATGTGATATAAATAACAATATGATGGCAACTCTTCTCGGCGAAATTTGACTCGTACAATCACTGGTGTGAAGCTGAGGGGTTTACAATAAATAGTGTCTATCATATGTAAACATTATTTATTGTTAAGACTTGCTCAGAAGCATCAATTCGCTTATGTTTGAGGTACTATGATGAATATTTTCTATCTACTAAAAGTGCCAAGCTATCTGCTTTTTTTACCTAGGGTTGAGCAACAAGTTGTAGGAAATTTGAAAGTTTCGTTCTCGAGCGCAAATTGACATCAAAACTAACAACTATTTCCAAAGTATAGGCCGTCATTATCCAAGACTTTGTGTAACCGTTCCGAAAGATTCCGGAACCTCCCACACATGTGTGGTCCTAAACTATTGACAATGGAAAAATGTAAACGTTGTGACCCATGATCGCAAGATTAAGTCGTCGACCACGTGTGCGATGCAGAGTACCTCTGATCACTGCGCATCTTGCGCTCTTGTTTTGATGCTCAGCGGTTATAAAATGAAAAGTTCAATTTTAATAATGCTTACACATGTGACATGTCGCGAAAGTCGTCTTTATTGGGTTGTTCCATAATTTTTAGATAAACACTTCATTGTGTATCGTATTTTCCAACTGAGTGTGAAGCGCGGTCAGTTCTCGTTCATCGCCCACACAAGCTGTCAAACGACACTTGGAGACAATGACATTCTTTTGACACAGAGGTTGGAGAAGAGGGAAATGGAGTGTTCCGTACTAAATGACACGCAGATATCCTTGAATCTTTTTTTTTTGACACCTGCAATCGGTTGTTTTGTATTTCATCAGCTCCTGTACTCCACAGAAAATTTGTCATTGAATAATATATAGACAGATGTAGTAAAATCAGTTATTGAGAATTTTTTGCTTGCTTCGTTGGCTCTCACTGAGACTGTTTCTTCACCTGTTATGGCTGCTCTTCTACCAAACGAAACCTGCCTTCTGTGAACGCGACATCCAGTCGTGTTTTATAAAGGCCATCAACACGACCACAGCGACGTAGGCATTGTAATGAATACAACCGAAAGTCCGCAGTGGTCGAAAAACATGCTTGCGCCCAAAAAAAGCTGTAAAAGCACTCGCTTTGAGTGCTTCTTGAGATCACGCTCAAATTTCAATAAGCCTGAGAGTTATTTTTGGGCCGTACATGTGGACGGTTATGGGCACTTCTACAGTCCGATACACGTGTTTCATATTTCAAGGCACCGTACAACTGACGAGGCTGCAATGCCGACACACGTGGATTTCACCGTATAAGCGCCATAACAGGCCACATGCTTGGCTCAAAAGTATACATAAGGCATGAAAAAGTTTTCACGAGATCTAGCCAGTGGGAGAAGTGCTACTAATTTCAGTTGATATTAGTGATAGTTTGAAGGAGATGTTATTCATATGTGGAATTGCTGTTTTGGGTCGTCGTTCAACCTTTTGAGTTTACCCTTGTGACTGATATTTTTGTAGCCATTGGGAATGGTCATCTCTCAAGCCACATTTAGAGATTCAATCCTTTCCTCTTCTCCTGTGTGCGTATTTCTACCCCTTATGCATGAGTGTTTGATAAGTGCTTTTTCCATGTGTGGAGGATGCGAAGAAAGTAGTGGACTAAAACGTTCTTGTTACTTGGTTGGCCTTGGGTGCTGGCCGAAAAAGCATTGTTGTGCGCTCGAAAATATGAGATCTCTTCTTCTGAGATAAATTATCGGTAAGCAGATGTACCCGAAATGTTGAGTGATGTGCAAAAGTTTCACGTCAAACGGGAATCGAAATTGCACTTCACCCCCACACGAAGCGGATACTTTAACTCGTTGCACTGCTGAAGTCCGTTTTGCCGACACTCTTTCTACGCTACAACGCATCTACCAGTCAGAAACCAATTGTCAACGATTTAGCCTACCTAGTCGATATCGCCATTGAACCCAGTCACACTAAAAAATATTAGGTATTGAATGATCAAACAAATTTCTTTTAATTTACACGCTTGTAACAGTGGCATGATGTTATGCGTAAGGCGAGGCTCGAGTCCGCATTTCACGAGAGGCGTCCGTGGTGCAACGGGGTAGGGCACACGCCCCCGGATAGTGTAAAGTGCGGGTTCGAATCCCGGATGTTCCAAACGTTTTCGACATTGCTCAACATCATTGGGTGTATCTATGACATCATACACCGAAAAAAGTTTGAATAAAAAGAATTCTAATGGCAAGTAATTTGATTAGTGGTCGACTTTTAGCTTCATCTACTCAGTATATCTACTTACAGGTATCGCATGAAATGTGTAGATAAAGAATCGGAGTAGGCAACTCCTAAGCAGAGAAAACGGCATTTCTTAGAGAATACTGATTACTGCTCCATAGAAGAAGCTGTAAATTTAATACTGCATTTGATACCGAACGCGCCGTGGAGGGTATTTGTGCACATTCACATATAATCAGAAAGATGTGATTAGATCAATGCTCATTCTTCCTAGTGAGCACATCCAGAAGTGTTTGAATCGATGTATCATGTCGTGAGTTTGTTAAATGTTTTACGGTCTCACATCACGTATCACTTCTCGATTTTATTTCTTAAAGATTTAACACATGAAACGCTTTAGTACCTTATTTCTAACAAATATAACTCACCTTGTTACTTTATTATTTACAGGTATAACACATCAATTTGTTTTGTACTCAATTTTTTCAGTTCAAACAAATGAATCACTATCAATTTATTTTTTTTTACCATATGACACATGTATCACTGTGTCTTCCCTGTGCTTTTCTTTGCCCCACAACAGGGACACTGTTCGCCATAATTTCGGGCGTAGCAGCCGGGGCATTCCCATCTGAATGGTGGAAATACGTGAGCGACGTTAATGGTAGTTAAGATAGGATACGAATGCAAAGTATTAATGTATCTAAAACTTACTGGCCCCCCCCCCCCCCACCCCCCCCCCCCCCCCCCCCCCCCCCCCCCCCCCCCCCCCCCCCCCCCCCCCCCCCCCCCCCCCCCCCCCCCCCCCCCCCCCCCCCCCCCCCCCCCCCCCCCCCCCCCCCCCCCCCCCCCCCCCCCCCCCCCCCCCCCCCCCCCCCCCCCCCCCCCCCCCCCCCCCCACCCCCCCCCCCCCCCCCCCCCCCCCCCCCCCCCCCCCCCCCCCCCCCCCCCCCCCCCCCCCCCCCCCCCCCCCCCCCCCCCCCCCCCCCCCCCCCCCCCCCCCCCCCCCCCCCCCCCCCCCCCCCCCCCCCCCCCCCCCCCCCCCCCCCCCCCCCCCCCCCCCCCCCCCCCCCCCCCCCCCCCCCCCCACCCCCCCCCCCCCCCCCCCCCCCCCCCCCCCCCCCCCCCCCCCCCCCCCCCCCCCCCCCCCACCCCCCCCCCCCCCCCCCCCCCCCCCCCCCCCCCCCCCCCCCCCCCCCCCCCCCCCCCCCCCCCCCCCCCCCCCCCCCCCCCCCCCCCCCCCCCCCCCCCCCCCCCCCCCCCCCCCCCCCCCCCCCCCCACCCCCCCCCCCCCCCCCCCCCCCCCCCCCCCCCCACCCCCCCCCCCCCCCCCCCCCCCCCCCCCCCCCCCCCCCCCCCCCCCCCCCCCCCCCCCCCCCCCCCCCCCCCCCCCCCCCCCCCCCCCCCCCCCACCCCCCCCCCCCCCCCCCCCCCCCCCCCCCCCCCCCCCCCACCCCCCCCCCCCCCCCCCCCCCCCCCCCCCCCCCCCCCCCCCCCCCCCCCCCCCCCCCCCCCCCCCCCCCCCCCCCCCCCCCCCCCCCCCCCCCCCCCCCCCCCCCCCCCCCACCCCCCCCCCCCCCCCCCCCCCCCCCCCCCCCCCCCCCCCCCCCCCCCCCCCCCCCCCCCCCCCCCCCCCCCCCCCCCCCCCCCCCCCCCCCCCCCCCCCCCCCCCCCCCCCCCCCCCCCCCCCCCCCCCCCCCCCCCCCCCCCCCCCCCCCCCCCCCCCCCCCCCCCCCCCCACCCCCCCCCCCCCCCCCCCCCCCCCCCCCCCCCCCCCCCCCCCCCCCCCCCCCCCCCCCCCCCCCCCCCCCCCCCCCCCCCCCCCCCCCCCCCCCCCCCCCCCCCCCCCCCCCCCCACCCCCCCCCCCCCCCCCCCCCCCCCCCCCCCCCCCCCCCCCCCCCCCCCCCCCCCCCCCCCCCCCCCCCCCCCCCCCCCCCCCCCACCCCCCCCCCCCCCCCCCCCCCCCCCCCCCCCCCCCCCCCCCCCCCCCCCCCCCCACCCCCCCCCCCCCCCCCCCCCCACCCCCCCCCCCCCCCCCCCCCCCCCCCCCCCCCCCCCCCCCCCCCCCCCCCCCCCCCCCCCCCCCCCCCCCCCCCCCCCCCCCCCCCCCCCCCCCCCCCCCCCCCCCCCCCCCCCCCCCCCCCCCCCCCCCCCCCCCCCCCCCCCCCCCCCCCCCCCCCCCCCCCCCCCCCCCCCCCCCCCCCCCCCCCCCCCCCCCCCCCCCACCCCCCCCCCCCCCCCCCCCCCCCCCCCCCCCACCCCCCCCCCCCCCCCCCCCCCCCCCCCCCCCCCCCCCCCCCCCCCCCCCCCCCCCCCCCCCCCCCCCCCCCCCCCCCCCCCCCCCCCCCCCCCCCCCCCCCCCCCCCCCCCCCCCCCCCCCCCCCCCCCCCCCCCCCCCCCCCCCCCCCCCCCCCCCACCCCCCCCCCCCCCCCCCCCCCCCCCCCCCCCCCCCCCCCCCCCCCCCCCCCCCCCCCCCCCCCCCCCCCCCCCCACCCCCCCCCCCCCCCCCCCCCCCCCCCCCCCCCCCCCCCCCCCCCCCCCCCCCCCCCCCCCCCCCCCCCCCCCCCCCCCCACCCCCCCCCCCCCCCCCCCCCCCCCCCCCCCCCCCCCCCCCCCCCACCCCCCCCCCCCCCCCCCCCCCCCCCCCCCCCCCCCCCCCCCCCCCCCCCCCCCCCCCCCCCCCCCCCCCCCCCCCCCCCCCCCCCCCCCCCCCCCCCCCCCCCCCCCCCCCCCCCCCCCCCCCCCCCCCCCCCCCCCCCACCCCCCCCCCCCCCCCCCCCCCCCCCCCCCCCCCCCCCCCCCCCCCCCCCCCCCCCCCCCCCCCCCCCCCCCCCCCCCCCCCCCCCCCCCCCCCCCCCCCCCCCCCCCCCCCCCCCCCCCCCCCCCCCCCCCCCCCCCCCCCCCCCCCCCCCCACCCCCCCCCCCCCCCCCCCCCCCCCCCCCCCCCCCCCCCCCCCCCCCCCCCCCCCCCCCCCCCCCCCCCCCCCCCCCACCCCCCCCCCCCCCCCCCCCCCCCCCCCCCCCCCCCCCCCCCCCCCCCCCCCCCCCCCCCCCCCCCCCCCCCCCCCCCCCCCCCCCCCCCACCCCCCCCCCCCCCCCCCCCCCCCCCCCCCCCCCCCCCCCCCCCCCCCCCCCCCCCCCCCCCCCCCCCCCCCCCGGCTGCAACTTATATTGTTCTCCAAATCCCTTTTGTTCCACAGGAGGGCTTTTTTCAGCCTCTTTCGAGGGCTTCTCGCAGTCGGGTTGCTGCGAATTTGGAGTTGATGCTGTAAGCAATATTTATAATACACTAAAACAGCATTCAAACTTTCTTAATAAGACCTTTCCATTCAACCACTTTTTCATAGAGCTTGCTCAAACAATAATAATCTACTAAGAATGTAAAGCTAAAGGACAAAGCTATCGGCGTTGGGCAATCCCTGAGGGATGTGCCATGCATTCGTCTTCAATTTCTAACTGTGTTTGGGATGACTGAATGCATATCTGGCCTTTACATTGACTCGCGGTGGCCTCCCGCTGAAACGATCAGTGCTGCTTATCCTCCCCAAGTCCGAGACCACCAGTCTGTTACCAATTTACCGACCCCGGAGAGATGGATGGCTTGGTGAGCCATGAGCGCGAGATTGAACCATAGACTTCGTGTGCGACGCAGAGCACCTCTAACCACTGGGCCACATGCGAGCATTAACATTTACGGATGTAGCATGTTTGAATCCATTAATTTCTAAGTGTTATACAGGCGCCTGTTTCATCCCAGCGGGATTCATCTGTAGTACCGTCCTCGGTTGAGCAGATCGCTTGAGGAGTCCCCCTATGAAGAAATCGACGCCGAGCAATAATTCAGTGAAAGTCAGATGATGGACTTACCAGACATTGAGGTAACAACAGTTGAGCTGGTGAGTTTGAAATGAATTGTACCTCTCCATATAACCGCTTTTTATAGAGCTTGCTCGAACAATGATAATGTGATAAGGATATAATATGTTTTGAGATACTAAAGGCTAAGTGTTGTTCAGGTTCATGGCTCGTGACTCAATGGCTCAAAACGCGTCATATCCTATATTTAACGAGAAAAACATTAATTGAGCAATCACGAAAGCTACAACGTTAGCTGTAGCAACGTTAGTAGAAGCAACAGTATTCCTTTCGGTTCGATTGCTTTTCAAGACCACGCTGAAATTCCAACATGCGTGATAGTTAATTTGAGTCATGTATGTGGTTTGTTGTGGCATTTATACTGTGAGCATTTGAGTGTACAACACTAGCCTTTCGGTGATTTTATCTCTTGTTGGCGCGTTTAAAACGTTCGTCGTCGACTCTTCCACGTAAAGGGTAGGTCCCTGAAGAACTGACTGCACGAAAAGGCAACTGTGCAACTGACGAGTTGCAAAGCCGAGCACGCGTATTGCACTGTAGAAGTGCCCATAACAGAGCATATGCATGGCTCAGAAATAACTACCAGGCATAATGAAGCTTAAGCGTCGTCTCAAGGGACACTCGAAACGAAAAGTATGAGATTTATTCTTATACTCACAAATGAATGATTTTCATGACTGTAGGCAATTTTTATTTTTGCCATCATTGTAGTCTCACTTGGATATTTCGGCCCTACTTCAGTACACCGCTATTGTTACGCTGGGAGAAAAGTCTGTACCTTTCTTTACATTTTCCATATCGTAAGTGGTTTTGTATAACATATTTGTCATATAGGAACAGACTCAAGATAATTTCAGTTGGGATGTCGTGTGATCAGTGAATTTGGCACAGCGACCAAAGTACATACGATACTCTCCTAGTGATCTGTTCCGCTCTGCTACTTTTGGGTACACTACAACATCCAGGGATTTGCTATTGAGTTGGGCTATACGTAGTACATCTTTCTGGTTTTTTTTGGTATTCTCACACTTTCATGTTATTTCCATTTTTTCTCGTTTTCATTTTCCATTGTTATATATATATATATATATATATATATATATATATATATATATCCAAGAATTCTTGTGTTTTTACTGCTTTTTGACAGTTATGATGTTTAAAGTATACCTAAGAGAACTGCGTGCTGGATAAGCCGTAGTTCAGGTAGTGTAGTGGCAGCACGCTCCCCCTGTATGTGTGAAACGCGGGTCAGCTCCCGTCTGTAGTTGAATTTTTGCCCAGCAATCAATTCTGCCTGGTGTACTTGAAACATCATAACACTGCCAAGAAGCGGTAAAAACATGCGGATTCTTCTATTTATACAAGTACAGTGACTGTCAGCTCAACTGAGTTCATAGAGCGATCTTGCTTATCCGACCAAATCTGTTAAATTTTGATGGGTAAGCTGTGTCCTCGATGGTGTAGCTGTAGTACGCGCCCTGATATGGGTGAAATGCGTGATCAACTCCGTCTGAGGTCGGGTTCTCATCCAATTCTCATATCTCTTAGGTATTTAATATTTCCTACGTCCCCATTAGTCTATTCTTTAAATTGCGATAATGGCACACATGATCGAGTAGCCTTTGGTTTTATTCTGTATTAACCAACTCCTGCGCGTTGACTTTGTTGGGGCGGGCGTGATGGTGGCTGCACAAATTGGTGGATCCAAATATTACCTCTTTTATTTGAAAAGAAGTGTCATTTTCAGAATTAGACTTTGACTGAATTTGATGGCATTGGTGATGCGCGTTCAGAGAATTTTGAGTCGAAGTGTGCTTTATCTCCTGTTTTTCCCATATCTGAGTACTTAAGACCAATCATCATGTGAGATAAGTAGGTCTTGAGAAATGATTGAAAACATTTCGAATTATGTTTATGAAGAACAAATTTCTACGTAAATGCAACGAAATTGCTTTCGTTATCCACCTTTCCACTGTTTTTTTGTCTCAGATCAATTTAATATTGGACAACGTGCTTCCAAATACAAACATTACTTTGGCAGACCTAAAAGGAAGATTTCGTAGCTCTCCTCTCAAATAGTGGTTCTAGCCCTCATGAGTTACAATTCCAGTGTCTTACCTGAGTTTTATTCTAGTTTTTACCGCCTGTTTGGTAAGAATGTTACTCAAAAAGATGTTCTGGCATCGTGGAGTGGTCGCAAAACAATCGTCGGTGATGCAGCTGGTTAGAACGCGCTTCAGCGAAGGGTGAAACACGCGCTCAATTTCTGTCTGACTTCAAAAAATTGCACATCACTCAACATTGTGGGTACATCATAGGGCTTGCAAAACAAACTTATACGGAGGCATTTTCAGTTTGTAGCCGGAGCAAGTGTGAAAATATGAGCATTCTCCATTGTGAAGAGTACTCTTTTACAAAAAAAATCATTATTCCTGACTATGTTCAATGTCTTACTCATATTATAAACCTGTTTTACTTAATTAATCTTCGAGTAGTTAAGGTTCGTGAAATCACATTTGGTCAGTATTTGTATTTCCGTTATAAACAGTCAGTAGTTCTTTGAATATGTATCAGATGTACAAATATGACTCCACCGTTTCCTCTTTTTTGCTTTGATAACAGTAAAAATAAAGTTATGCAATTTCTTTAGCTTTTGCTCAAAAGTGTGTTGAGAACGTTAGCTGTATGATTTTTTACAAGAAAAAATTTACATTGTTGTTTTTGTAGGACTTTGAAGATGACGACCTTTGTACTCAGAAAACACCATTTGCGGAAAATTTACTTTGCAGATTTAATCTTGAAAAGTTTTGAAGTTGCTTGGTTTTGGTATACATGCCCATACATTCTTTAAGATGTAGTTGTCGTGGGAGCAGATTTGTTTGCTACTGAGGCACGAATGGCGTCTAAGGAAAAATCATAGTGAAATGCTGCTTAATACCAATGGAGCTTGGGGCGGGCTTCACCCTAGATCAAGTGCAGGCAAGTTGCGTACCAAAATGTTTGCAAGAAAGCGCGCAATTGAACATTACCGAGGTCAGACAATTCCATGGCAAAAATCGAATTGAAAAACCAAAACGGCACGAACTTTGCAATTTAGCTGCATGATGATGCTCGTCTTCAGATTGTAAAACCGATTGAAACGTCATAAAAGAGCTGGGATGGGAGGTTTTGGGAAGTTTTGCCTTACCCGCCTTACTCTCTTGACATTACACCGTCAGATTATCACCTGAAAGTACCAAATTTAAATTACAATTATTAAGTATGGAAGAAGTGGCGTCCTTCGAGCACAAAAATCGTCATATTTGAAGTCCTGTGAAAATCACCAAATAACATATTTCTTATATAAAAAACATATAAATAAATGGTGTTTTTGGCCACCTCCAAGCAAATAAACAAGTCCTATGTTTTTGTTTTTACTGTTATTTCGCCAAAAAAAAAAGAAACGGCAGAGTCGTTTGTGTACTTAGTACTTCATCATTTTCTGTAATAAGATGCTATAAATACGACATTCCGACCTATAGTATAAAACTCCCATGTCGAGTGCTCTTGTCGGCTCTTTTCTGTCATAGCTCTCATTGTCGCCAAAACATGCATGATTGATGATCTTCCAACCCGAACTGAGGCTGCAGTACTCTTCTAGACTTGCCATTCTGACTTCTTTAGGCACTCATTTGATGGTGCACACCAATGAATTTCTTCATCTTTCGGGTGGTGATTTCTTTTCACTCAAAATTCCTCTGCTCGTCATAGATAGTTACCTGTTCTACAACAGTTTTCCAAACATTGGTCAAGCATAAGTCCTAGAAGTTGACTAGCTCCGGGTAAGTTAGCATTATGTCGCTATATGATAGGGTTCTGAGCGACGACACCACCATTGAACACGCAACGATTACCTCTTCACCTGGCGATTTATACCGTGATTCATCGAATGAATCGCTATCATGAAAGCTAGAATCTGTGACATACACACTGTTTTCCCATTATGTTGTCGGTTTCGTCATCGACCTCGTCTCTGTCACTTTTATCATGGAGCAATCGAGCAAGATTTCATAACTTTCATATGGATAAATGACGAAATCTTTTATTCTAAAGCTTACTTCTACTTACAACTTCCGCGATTAACGGCTTTAGAATGATCTGCAAATGTTTTAATCTTTTTGTATGAAACATCTTGCTACCAATGAATTAGGATATCCATCGGGAAGGATGATGCACCACGATGACTTTAATATAGTGACGGACATCCAGAAGCGCTTGCTTGTGGTGACACTGAAGTTATCTGGAGAGGTCAGAGGTTAAACGAGGTACAAAACATTACTCCAGTGACATTCAATTAGAGGTGAGATCCGACGAGTTTCGCGGTTAAGTGTCTTTGCTCGAAGAGCATGGAAACTGCTCTCGACAGACGGCAATCGTTGTCTGGGCCGAATGCGTAGGAGCCCATTCCTGCTAAAGTGCGAAATCCGTTGCCGTCAAAGTGTTGAATACTCAAAGGCTCCAGGCCGTCTCGTGAAACTTATTCGTGACAGTTGACAGCGTTGATAAAGACCGAAATTAGACTGCGGCCTATGGTTTTTGCTACTTCGAACTCTTGCTGGCTGACCTTACTTGAGAAATCGGTGTCGGTTATGGAGTGGTTTGACTGTGAATTCCTTCGCTTCCAGAAAAATACCGACGACGAAGCACCAACAATTGTACGATCCAATGGGCGATCCTATTGGAGCCCTTGTTCTTTCATCTTAATGTCGAGAAAGTGAGCATGAGAGATCTTGAAGTTGCGCAGCTTTAGCTTATTTTTGACAATGTCTCGGACGCTTCGCTGACTTATTGCGTGCTTCCCGAACCACTTTACGCACCGAACGCTCCGGTTTCCTAAACTTGGCAACGGTTCTTCTGAATGTATTCCGCAGTAGATGAAGTGGTTTAGATGACCTTTTCGAGGACGGTTCTAATCCCTTCAATTTTTTTTTGAAACATTTCACGCCTCTTTGAAAATTTGTTGGTTTGGAAGTAGCCAATTTTTACTATGTGGGTCGCCTTCATTTTCGCCTTGTGCAAATCAATTACTACCATATGCTGATTTTTACAATCCATAACATGAGCACGCGCGAACTAGATGCGCAAATAAGACAAATTCTAGACTATGCTCGACCGAGGAATACAATAAAATTATCAGCTTTGTAAAAAAGGTACATTCAGTCAGTGATAATTTCTTACGCACCTTCCGTGGGAAGGCATGGTGCACCAAGGTTATACGAGAAACTTGAGAGTTTTGTCAGAAAAAGGGAAAATCTTCATCCACGACGATCTCAATTGCCGCCTTCAGTAGGTAAAATGGCGCCATGTTTTCGTTGAACTTGTCGTATAGGAGCTTTGTCTCTCCTATAAGCCTATATTAAGAGACTTATTGCTTTGTGACCGAGGTGGCTTTTTTCCAAGATATTTTGGAATATTCTTTTTCCCCTTCACCTCCTGTGCCGCCCTGGCGGGTGTTCGAAAATTTTTGTGTGAAAAATGCAAAACCAAAAAATAAACCGCTGAGTTTTGCTTCATGGTTTTCGAAACCATTTATTGGTATAGCCGTTTTTGAATAAGTTGATCTGACCTGGATTTGACATGAAAACCACCTAAGAAAAGGTAAGAAGTTTATTTCATTTTCAAATGTTCTAGTTTTCTTGAGACACAAGCATCAATAGCTCATTTCATGGCATAGGATCAGGGTTAGTTGCCTAGTCTTAGCATACCTTGTCGCCTTCGCATAGGATAACTTTTGCGTTCAAAAGTGAGAGCAAGCTAACTTTTGGCGGGTAAATTTTATATCATCTATCTGTTCATTCAACAATAAAAGATTTTTTTTTCTTCCTCCTTGTCCGAAAATCGTAGTCTGAGATGTAAAATAGGTTATCGTCTCAAATCCGCTATGTAAACACAAAAGTAAATGCTTACAAAAAACACGGAAAGCTCGTTCAAGCCGCATAGCAGTTCCGAAACACAAAAGATTCTTGTGTTATATGGAGATTTTGCTTCATTTTTATCTAGGCTGGGGTACCTAAGAGAAGTAATTAGAAGGATTTTCTCAAGTGGATATTAGGAATACCTGGTATGTGAGTTCATTGCCTTCAACTTCAATGTTGGCATGTTATATGACTTCATAACTCTTTGTTGATAGACTTCCTGAATTACTCATCGAATGAAGGACTTTGGAAATGCATTGTGATATGATTAAACACAAATAGGATGTTTCAAACTCGCTTGTGAAAGTATTGTTTAGCAGTAGCACAGGTAGTTTATTAGTGGAAGCAGTTTACTAGGGCGGAATGTCTTATTATCTCCAGAACTTTTTCATGCGATCAATCAAGCATTCATTTAGTAAGCATTATCATAGTTGAAACGTAATCATGTCGAATAGTGTAACGTTTGCAGTCGTGAACATTGAGGAAACCTATGTGAGGCGTTTTTTAGCAAATGGGTAGATGGACATTCAGTCTCTTCGTCATTAGGATCAATCATTTTGTTCCTACAAACGCTTTTGACAAGCTTACTCAACATTGTTGACGTATCAGTGGCTTACAGCAACTCAATGTCTTGGAGAAGCGGTTTTCTTCTGAACATCAGAATGGCTAAGTTGTTATATAAACTTGATTGGGTGACATTTTACGCCTCATTGTTTCTGCGACGTTTGAAAGCTTTTGTATTGATTTTTGTTTTCACTGAAGGTGCATGGAGAAGGGAAACCACTCTATTCTTGTGCCATGCTTTACATTTGCTCATGATTTTATCACTACGCCTAACATCGATAGTGCTATCTATCAATGTAACAAATAAATGGCCGAATCTGACTCTCTAAAAGTCAGCATATGATGTTTCTTTATTATCATGACTTGAAACGCTGAGGAGATGAACTTTGTTGCTAATGATAGAGACCCACTGCTACATCCCAAGGATTCGGAGAAATAGAAAATTGGGTGGAAGATCTAAAAGTAAATCCGTTAACAAAGTTTTCAGAAGCTTTGCCTTATCAATGGCGACCATAAACTTAGTCTGTAAAGACCTACCCGGTTTATCATTTCATTTCTGGGACATTACACTGAGCAAAATTGACAACATGTGTTCTGGCTGTTTTGGAAGTGGTACCTTGGACGATGAATGCGTACAAAAGCCTCCGTAACGTTTCAGTTAGCTACCGCTTTTTGGAGATGACGTGATCTTTTACTGAGCATTAAATTTAATTGTTCATGAACTGTCGCTATTAGCCCATTCGGTACGCCATATACCTCACCTTCTACACTAATATTTGGAGACTTTTCACTGGACAGAAAGTTGCCCTGGCAAATTCAGTACTGTGCTTGACGTTTGAAAAGGGACTTACTGCAGTAAAACAGCGAAAATAAAGTTGTGTTCCACACTCGCTTGGGTTTGTTTGCTCGGCTAGGGTCAGTAGATGGTCTTTCATCAAACTTTCAGCAGTCTTTCAATAGCTTGAATTTCGATCATTCTGGCGCTAAAAATTATTTTGGTAATATCTTTCAAAGACGCTGCAAAAACGAAAAGGCGATTATGTTTTACATCTGAAATAGCCTGTTGCATAATATCACAATACGCTCTACATAACTTCTTAGCGGCAATATGAAACGAAAGTGAAAGTCGGTGTCCCATACAACCATAGAACAATATCTCTTCTATAATCTTAATAGGAAAATCCAATAATGTCTCAAAAAGAGAGAAATTTGATTAACTAACGAAAATCGCTACTTTTCGAAGTGGCACCGAAATCGCTGGGCGCAGTGTAATTCAAGACAAGCGCGATTTTTGTGATTTATTAAGGAGGTTTTTTTTATCTTTTCAGCAAAGTTTTAAATTTCCTGAAAACCATCACAGCTTGAGAATTGAGGTTTTTCAAGCTATCGAATTTATCAGAAGGCCATTCATAGGCCCTAGTCGAGCTAAAAATACTCACCGAAAGTGAAAAGCAAGAATATTCTCGCTGTTACAGCTCATTTTGGATGCCTTGTCAAAATCCAAATAAAGTGGCAATGTTACCGAAACAAGATGAATACCCCGTTCCAAATGAGCTAATATGTACTAAAAGAGTTCAGCTCATGTTCTTCCTGGGGCTGAAAAGCATAGTGAAAGTAATGCCTGCCATCACGATTGCGTTTCTGATTCGACCCCCCCTTGTCACCTAATCTCTCATCCTTCTGTAATCAGATAATTGGAGAAAACTTTTCTAGACCGAACCCAACTCACTCCAAATCCATGCACGAACTCCAAACACAGCCAATCTAATGCTCATGAAAACTTGGCTCAAGCAGCATTAATGATATTCATAAGAAAGACAAGATTTCTTAAGCAGCGGCGAGACATATACCTGAAATTTCGAAACCCTCTTTGGAAGGTGGGCGCGAAGGCAAGAAGTGCTGGGATTCGCAACCACGTGACATTGAATAATTCTGCATAAAATGCAGAAAAAAAAAACATCAAACGTCTTTGACAATCCAGCGATTTTTACACACAATTGATTAGCTCTTGAAGAGAGGAACTTTTAGTACTATTCGGACAATCACGCGCGTTTCAAAGCGTTTCGATCTGTTATTTTGCTAAAGCTGCTAGTATGCTGTTAGTATAGCAAGTGGCTAGCCAGTAGTTGGCTAGTATAGCTTGCTTTTTTTAAGAATATCTTCCCGTATCGTCCTCTGTCATTGACAAAGCACAGATTAATTGAAAGTAAAGCAGGTGGTCTTTTTTATCATTTACAGAATACTTTGAAAAGCTAGAATTTATACTTGCTGAAATGAGAGTGACCCTAATTTCAGCGTATATAGCACGAAGTTCCCATGTACAAAACATAAAAGTGTAAAATCTGTTCTCGATGCTAAATGTTGCGTAAAAAATCATTTGGAATCGTGATCACTTTTTACAATAGTGTAGTCCTTATATTTTATTACCTAGCTGGTTGCTATTATAGGCGACAAAAAAGGTAGATGAAACTAACTTGTGATATCTCGCTGCGAACAATTAACAAAAAGAGCTAAATATCTGTATCGGTAATCTTAAATAAAATCTGTTATTATGACATGTATAGTACTGACATAATGTTAGGGTAATGTTTTAGAATAATTGTGATTTAAATTTGTTGATGTGCTCTAGGCTGTGTCAGATTCTACAGTTCTACGAGACTGCGTCGGGCGGGATTTAAACTCGCATTTCACCCAGTCCAGAGACGCGTGTTGTATCTCTTGCGCCACTGACGCCCAATTCGATATCACTCATTTTACGCTGAAAGGCATCTATCTGTTGCTGAGATATTTGCAAGAGCTCACTTCTGCAAGTGTTTTGCCGTGAGAGGTGCTCCGCCATAGGGTCTGTGGTTCCGCTTCAGCCAAGCTAAGAGGGTCTTTTATTGCTCTAAAATCGAAGAATTGGTACTTGATATTTTTGAGGAAGCTTCCTTTCCTGCATAGAGATCGGAAAATGCTGTGTTGGAAACTAAGAAGCAATCTTACACTGTAAATGCGACATTTCACAAAGTCAAATTGACCACCTATCAGCGACATTCATGGAAAGACCTTGGCAGAATGCATTTGCACGAAGATAAATGCAGTGTGCAAAGTTTTACAGACGTTCATCTCGTGGTCCCTACAGCCTCCTTTTTTTACGTAAGAAATAAAGCGATTTTGATTGCTCACACTTTTTTATCGGCAATTGAATTGTGGTATGAGAAATGAAGCTATCCAATTGCTCGGTGTGGCTTCGTGGAAGACGGCGACTTTTCTGATCTCTGCGAATGGGAGAAAATTTGAAGTGTTCATTTCACAGTTGAGTAGCGTCGGTTTCCAGATTCGTTCTTGATGTGGGCGACGGTGTGTGTCTGCGACTGCATCGATACGCCTTTTCTGTCATATCTGATGATCGATCACCTACCTTTGTAACGAAAAAGTATCAGTCTGTCACCAGTGCGCAGAAATCGCAATGAAATCTTGTGCTCTTGTAATTTTACTGATCTTTATCACCTTATTTGCGTTTGTATGTTTGAAGTACTTCTTATTTTATAGGCAATACAATGAAACCTCGCGCTCCTCATTTTTTTCTCAAAAACGAAGGACCTAAGCTGTCTGTCGGTTCTGTGATGATTTCCATATACCTCAAATTCAGTCGAACAGTTATAGGCCAGATCGATCATTGGTTGGTGGGGCTGGCCAAAAATCAAAACCTTTAGCACATTAAAATGCAGAATATCATTTTTATCTATGTTCACTTTGGAATGCATATTTATTTCCAGGCAGAATCTCAGTTGCTGAAGTTTATCCTCAGTCCTCATGACAACGACGATTTATGACACCATTTGAAATATGTCAAACTTTTCAAATTCGCTTAATTCAAGTATATAGAAATATTTTGGTGTTGTAGGCTTTGGCAGCTCTACTTAATGCACTGCGATTTAAACACTGTGAATCTGCGTTATCGTTTATACTGCTTTATGTACCGTTGTTCTTCGTAAACAACGTTTTCGTCACACTGTCTGCGTTTATCTAGTGGATCGTAGCCGAGAAGAAGCAGACGACCGTGAACCGTCGAATTGCGTAAAGGGACCTTCTAAACTCAATGGATAACACTTCAAGCTTTTATGGCTTTGCCACAGCTAAACCATAATTTGTTGCATTGAGTGGCATCGCCAGTGAAAACGATATCTAAAAAGGCGATTTCGCTCTTTCATACTGTAGGTCGTGATCTTGATTTCTCCGAAGTAGGTTACGCCGAAGTACTTTTTTGTACAAAATTGCCATTGGGAGAAGCCATGTTTGTTGTAAACTTTTCGTTTGTTCTTTGTTGCCGTTAAATGATTTTATGAAAAACGGAAAAGAAAATTTTCAATGAAAGTTGACTCGATTAAGTACTTTGTTGCAGCTGTTTTGAAAAATAAAAATATGTTAAGTCTCTAAAGCTGTCGTGAATTGGAAGACTGTATCCTTTTGTTCCTTTTTTTTTTACTTGACATTTCTCATACAGTGCATCTTTCGCCACTGTTGAAAGTCACGAGCAGATGTTCTCATTGAAAATGGTGAAGATTCGTCCAACGTGAATGAACTGAGGATTAAACAGCTCATTGTACGGACAAGAGGCCAACATATTACTCAAATATCAATACAAGTGGTTATATCTAAATCATTTCTGCTGGAATGGTGAACAAGTCATGCACACCATTTGGTGCGATTCCAGCTCATTTAGCTCTAAAACTTTTATTTTATATTTATTGTCAAAACACGTTACGCAACTCCTTTTGTGACCAAAACTACCAATATGAAAAAGTAACCTTTCAAGAGGCCTTACTTTTTCATTAGGTTGTCATCTTTTTTTCACATTTTACGCTATTGAAAACAAATATTTTCCTTTTTGTAATCATGAATCTTCTTAGGACCACGATTACAAATTTCTCATTGTTAAGGCCGTTAAACATCTTCCCAATTTTTTGAATCAAAGAGTACAGCAGTCATTCAGAGAATTTAGTTCGCTGCGTCTTTACTGAGTGCTAATTACAAAGTGGATAAGTGAATACTCTTGTTGAAGCAAAAAAAAATTCAGACGGATAAACGACAACACCACTAGCCATTGGCCAACGTTTCGCAAAGAATTTGCTCACTGATTTTGTGATAATGTTCTTCCATGGGAATATGTTGAAACACCGAAAGCTGACAATGTATGATTTAGTCACTGAAGTGACCACTTCTATGCTGAAATACAATTTGAGGTTATTGTTGTTTTGTAATAGACACTTCATTAGCTGAGTTTCTCTTTATATACTCATTGATGTGGCATAGCACTTAAACTTCGGGATCTCGTATATCTCATTACCTTGTATCTTCATAGAGATTTTACATAGGGATATTCATTTATTACAAGAAAGTATAAAAGCATGAACTTTGCTCGAAGTAGTGAATTAGAAAAATCGATATCAATTTTTCAAGAACTTTTATTCTCAGAAATTGTAAATTTGCTTCACATCTATCATTTGTCTCCACATTAATCAATGAGTGATTAGTGCGAGCGGAAATGCAATCACCAGTCGTCCTTGTCGTATGCCAAGCATTCACAGTGAATTCTACTGGCTCGTAGGTATCAAAGTCTAACAATATCACAGTTTCCGCCTATGGCTTCCGTGGGAATGTCTGAGTGAAATCTCTATTGTCTTCTAGCCCCACGCTTCACATTTTATACAGCATATTTACTACTTTCTGAAAAAAATCATATCTGCCCACCGTTCTCTTGTGGGGCGCATGAAATGGGCTGTAAATTCATGAGTCTTTTCAAATCATAATACTTGCGAAATCATGCTGACTTTCATATGTCGGTATAGCTTCCTACATAGAGATTCCCTCATTTATGTGAAACTGTAAACATGTTCAATCATTTTTACAATTATATAGAGCTTTTAGTCGCAGAGTTAAGTCAATTCACAAGTGCTGATAACGAAGAGCATACCAATTCAGTTTATTGTGAGGCTACGTAGCGTTGCTTAAACTAAATAAAGTAGACCTCTCTCATCTTATCTGACTATTATTATTTAAATCGGTATGTCATGTGGTCTGTTATGGGTTCTTGTACAGCATGATACACAAAGATTGCCCAAAGACGAAGGGCCTGCCCCACTGACGAAGCTGCCAAGGCCGAAACACGTGTACCGGGCAGTATAAGAGCCCATAACAGGCCACGTGATATGTTGTTTCAAACGATAATTGTGAGATATTTTGAAATCCGAGCGTGGTTTTAAGAAAACACTCGTAACGAACGCTATATTATATCTTAAGTAGGTAGATAGCAGTGTATCTAGATAGAGAAGGATTCATGTAGCGCAATAGTTGGAGATTTCTGCATTATGCACATGATCGTTGGATACATCTTCTGTCTTAGCTTTACAAATGTTCCATTCTAAGGTGTCGGCAATGCTACCGGATTTGTCTGAGAGAATAGCATTTCTGGCTTTATACATTGTTAGGTCAGTGAGAGTCTTTGTAAAGGCTAGATATGTATCAAATCACCTCAAACGGTGCTTCATAAAGTTGATCGCATCACTCATCGCCTCAAAAATTGATCATGTCCGAAAGTTATGCTCTATTTTAGTAATCGTAATCATACACGCATTCATGATGACGCGTCTGTATTTGCACCCTAGTATCGCCCTTATCACCCCTCATCTTGATTCATGCATTAGAGCGACTGAATATTTTTTTTCGGACAGAAGGAGATGTAGGGGGCACTGAGCGTCCATTTCACTGAGCGCATTTGGTCAGAAATCATTCACGTTGCTCAATGTCGCAGCTACACAAATTATGTGTTGTGATGAATGTGGTGTTTTAAGTATGTCTAAAGTTGCTTGTTGCCAAATGATTGTAGTTCGAACTAGATAGAACTTGCCCAAGTGATGTGGAAAAAAAGTGTAGGACGCCCATCCCTCTACAAGTTCTCAGCTCTCGTATCAGTTATATGGGTTGTAAAGGTTTCAATGAAAAGTCTTCGTAAAGGACTTCTTTTCCACTTTTCGTGAGAAAATGGGCTTTTTTCTATTTTACAACTTAATGGCGTTGAGAGGAAAACGATCTCATCAGGTGTAAACATGAAATAACACGCTATCGAAAGATCCCACCTCGAGTTTTAATGGGTGAACTTCACCTGAGCAGTATCGGTGTTTAGCTATTTCTCACCACCGATTATGGATTCTTCTGGTTCCAATTTTTCTGGAGAAAATTTATGCTAGAGAATGTGAGTACGAAGGTAATCACAAAACAGTTCACTGCAGGATGCCACTAACAAAAAAAAAATGAAATTAAATAGATGAATTCTTCTCAGAAGACAAGTCTTTCGTGCGACTACCTTCTCACTGCTACTTCCATTAAGGAAGGCTTCACCGAATTTGGCATGCTCTGCCACTCTAAAATACCATGAAGCTTGAAGATTGCTAAGGTTTTATACGACATAATCAAATGCGAAAATTATGAGTTTCGTGGGGTATCGTGGCATTACAGATGAGATGATGTTTTCTAATTTAATATGATATTCTGGAGTTGGTTGACTACAAGATGCCTTTGATTTGAAAAGTGGCTTCAGCGCTCTGAATGTTTCAATGTTGTGATGGTGAGAATGACATTAGACAGAAAAAACTGAAAGTACGCTAACATCTATTTTAGCGAGCAATGTCACTAATGTAGCGATAGCATTTTTGAAGTCGCTAGACAAACTCTTAAATTTATGAATCACCTCAAATTTTAGCTATCACAGAAATGAAAGGAGTGTAATCTCGTATAATCTCATTATCGCAGCGGTTTCCTAGATTGAATTCGAAACCACGAAGTGTGCAACTGCTAAGAGCTCGTCATGAAACTCATAAACGTAGACTAGAGTTCGCCAACCGATCACGATTTATATGTGAAAAACGACTAATTTCTTTCCATTTATTAATGATATTTTACTTTAAAAAGTCGGGATCTTGGCTGTGAAGTTACAATATAGCCAGAAAGATTTTTTAACCAGAATACTCAATTTATCCGAGCTCTCTTATCTTTTCTGTGTCCAATAAAACGTGTGTCTTTTAAGCGCTTTTTTTGTCCCACGACACAGGCACAGGTAGTCTTCAGGGACTTAAACATTGGTAGAACCAACATTACTGCAATGAACGAGGCTTGGTAAGGTCCATTTGCTATCGGAATTCAGGTTAAAGTGCAAGTTGCACTATGGTTACATAGGGAGGCGTCGTTACAGTGAAGTACTGTTGAGTAAGAAGCATAGAACTGTGCTATGAAACGGCGAAAATTCGAAAGCTGCTCGTGTAGCAGAAATACAGAAACCATCAGAAGCAAAGAATGATGTGCTCATAACTATGGAACTGCTTCCTGATGGTTTCTGATAGCGTAATGAAAGTCGAAAGGAAGAGGTAAGTGGAGTAGAAGCCACAGTACGCACAAAATGTAGAGCAGGTGCTTTAAGGATAGCGATGGCTGTCAGAAGATTATTAAATCTATACAGTACATTAAAATAGGATATTGTGAGCTATAATAAATGAACAGGCTTAAGAAATCGCCTTTCTGTAGCGTTGTGTACGTTAGCTGACACGTTGAAGCGTGTTCTGTGCTTAATACATCCACTAACATTGAGATGTATAGACGAATTGAGGCAATTTGTGAAGAACGCACATCATCCATGTCTTTATCGCTTGATTGCTAGATTTACGGGCTTAAATATTCTGGTCACATTTGGCTGTTGATACAGGGCAGTACCATAAACAAAATCTTGAAATTTGATAAGGCACATTATGGATATGTACGTCCATTGATAACAGCTCAAACGTCGAGACGGAAATTCACGAATCAAATGTTGTAAATCTTTCCACCTTTTCGCAATGATTACTTGTTACAAAGAATTTGGGAATGTATCAATAACACGGTATATAATTTACATTAGAATTCGGACTGAAAACACTGTATCTTGGAAATTTTGCTTCTGTGCTATTCAAAGAGAGATAATATACGCATTGATGTGGAGTGATATACAAAACTTGTCAGGCGTCGCTAGTTGAACGGTTCGAGCACGCGCCTCCGGATAGGGTGAAATGTCGGTTTGAATCCCATCTGACGCAAAACTTTTACATCACGCCACCGCTAGGAGCGGTTGAATGACGAGGAATTCTATTTGGAGATGGAAAGATATTTGGGCCATTTTCAATCGCATACCTGATCAAAAGCATTGTTGGCGGTGAAGAGTAATCACTGCCGTTGGGGTTGCAATAACAATCTTCAAGTCTTCGCGGGGATTTGCATCTCACTTGATTCGGAGCAGTGGTGCTACTAATCATTATCAGGAGAAAATTATTGACAGGGTTTTACGAGCGTTCCTGCCCTCTAAGTTTATCTCCTGTGCAACTTTTGTCGACATTGGGAAGTACTTATTGCATTTGAAAAGAGTAGATGGTTAGCCCACCTTTCGATACAAGTGATAATAAACAGGATCTAGCCTTTTTTTTCCTTTCCTAATCTGCAGCACGGCTACCTGGAATGAAAAAGGAGAACTTCAACTAGATTCAAATGGATTAGTAAATACTAGAATGTAAAGGAAATCACCTTAGCATTTACCTTTCTTCCCGTCATCAAATGGCTCTTAGTTCACGCTGTGGTTGAGAAGAGATGAATACAGTGGAGTGCCGTACGAGTGAGAACGCACAATCACAAGCTTTAGCCGCACTGATGGATCGTGATCTCAACCGCCAGTTCCCCAGGTTACAGGACGGTCCCTAACCTACTCTCAGTCGAAATTACTTCCTTTTTGATGGCAATCCATCCTATAGAAGCACCTCATGCTAACGACTGTTGGCCACCGCCCTACCCTCGTGGTCAGGTTAATGCCAAGGCAACGAAAACCATGATCACATGGAAAATGACTTGTGGACGTTGGACGGAATCCTCAACCTCTCTGATGAAGGCAATTTACCGAAGTGCTACCCATGGTAAAGATTTATCACAACTTCCCGCGGACTTTCCACTAAGACAAGATTTTGGTTATTCTCACTAAAGACCAGTGAAGGTTGCAAAGGGGCATTGCAACTGTTATTCCGTATATATAGAATGATATGAAAAATCTTGCAAAATCCTTGGAAAAGTGTTTGTAAGAAACCACAGAAGCTACTATTTTTGACAATTACTGATTAATGCATTGCTGATAATACCTAATGGTTATCACATAGCACTTCACTTAAAATAGTGATTTGATGTTTTTCAAAAATTTACCAGATAAGAGTATAAGCGAACGGCTCATAGTTGACGAAATGTTTGAAAAGTGCAGTCTCAAAAGTGCTTAAAACGACTAGAAAGAAATTTCATTCGAGCAGCGAGAAACAGCATAATTTACGTGTTGCCGGAAATTTACTTGAGGTCTAGATATTCCGAGACTTATCATAATCAAATGCATTGAGATTTTTTGGCGGATACATCGCGTGTAGCACTTTTAATGGAGAAATCTCTGATGAGACAGTATAATTCCGCTCTTCATACTTTATCTTTTTATATTGACCATCTCGATACTCGCCTATTTGTGCATTTGTATGACTGGATCAGACGTTCAAAATGTTCTGTCATTATTACTTATTTAAAGGATCAACCTCTACGCAAAGATTGAGTTAACAAAAAATCAAAATGACTCATACGGCACTTCAAGCGTCAAGTTCATATAGGAACGGATTCATTTTCTATATCCATTTCCTTCTTTATGATGTAACTGGTAGTACAATTCCAGTCATGGTTGTGGAATAAATCGAAAAGAAATTGCCTTTGACCTTTTCTTCTGTTTTGTGGTGCACTGGCGGTCTCTTGAAAACAACTGTCATCTTGGCTTTGTAACTGGTAAATTCCCAGGGGTAATCGGATGCCTTTTTAACTCTTCCAGCTATGGCTAGTACTAATGCTCAAATTTTCTACTTTTCTATTTCTTAGGAAAGTTCATATTGCTGTAGACGAAATAAAGTTTATTTGCTTCACGCTCACACATCGTGCAGACGTCGAACAGAGATATATGAAAATTATCTAGTTTCTTGGCTTTTGAATGTCTGCTGAACGTATCTAGATCACCTTATAAAGGGTTCAACTTCCCATTCGACGGATCCACAAATTCACATATTATACCTCAATCTGTTCCCTGTTCAATGCAGTTGGCGTTGGAGCCTAGATGGCCACGGCAGAAAAAGTGCTAGTCGAGAATTTCTCAATGTTACGCTTCTCGAGTAGTTCAGAGAATAGAGTCAGAATTCACCTTGGTAGAATTAATGGCATTTTTCCGTTGTCCACTCCCTGTTTCGACCCTTAGGGAAGAACGCGTTTTCTGATTTTCTTAGAGTCTTTGAAATTATTCAGTACCTCAAATCACAAATCCTAATGATGTATTTCAATTCTTGAAAGGCCTTTTTATTGTACTGTGATAATGAAAATATATATGTGTTTCACAGTCAGACATTTCTCTTTCGACAAAGCTATTTTCCCGAATTTTTAGCAATCATTCCGTAGCTTAAATCTTGACAATTCTGAAGGTGCGCTAAGTTTTTGTGGAAAACTTTTGAATGCACTGTAACAACCAAATGAAGATTCGGTTTCGGCGCTTTGTTTGCTCCACTATGTGAATGGAATTCTGCAACACTGGCGTCAATCCGACTGGCTTCTTGCATTGTAATGGTTAATGGCAAAATTCAATCTTTTCTTGCGGCTAGGGCCTACTGGGAGTACTTTTTTGAAAAGCACGTATATCTGTAGAATTGTTGAGCTCTAAATTACCGGGTGATTACTGGAGATCTAAGGAAGAGCTTTGCCCAGCGAAAAATGCTTGAGCGTGAATCACAATTCTATTTTTACGGTTACAGCTTACACCATTCTGGATATAAAGCACATCATTGAAATTCTTTAGATTCAAGCTTGTGAATGATTACTAAAACTGGGAAATTTCGAAAACGCATTTTTCCGAAAGGTCGACACAGTGTGGAAATAATTAAAATGATGTAGATTTGCGGAAACCATTTTTTTTTTGTTACAGCGCAGTAAGAAGTCCTTTCCAAAAACGAGCCCATCGTTAGAATTGTTCTATCGAAAGGTTACCAAGGGTCTAAGAAAAAGCTCTGTCCTGGCAAAAATGCTTGAGTGCGCAACAAAATTTAATTTCTACCGTTACAACGCAAAAAAAAACTACTTTGTCAATAACGTATATCATTAAAGTTTTTATGATTTATGCTGTCGAATTACTACCAAAACTTTGAGCTTAAACAGAAAATGAGTTTTTCGCAAAGGGTTGAAACAGGGGCGTGTAACGTAATAGCACTGAACAAATACTGCAAACTCTTCTATTATTTCATATTTTGTGGGTACAGTTTGTTTCCAAAGATAAATTCAATGCAGCCTGGCAGAGATGGAAGCTGTTCTACGAGTCCATCTGCTCCTCACAGCACATACAAAGTTGCTCCAGATTCTCGTTTAACTAGAAACCAATGAAATTCACCCTTCTCTTTTATGGCTTTCAAAGGAACTTCCCACTGCTCTTCCATTAGGCTATCGACACGATTTGATGCTCATTAGCTATGATAAATTCATTTTGAAGTTGTTTGGAGCTTGCACATGGAAATTTGCTCGTGAGGCTGTCATTTGTGGAGTAATAGCACATCATATCAAGCTACTAATTCACCTGGAATGAATAATTCAATCATTTTTTCAGCTCAAACTTTCTCTTCGTGAAGTGAAGATTTTCTCGAAATACAGAAACGATCAAAAGTAGCCATCAGCAATAAGTCTGCTGTAATGTTGTTTCTCTAGCGTTTCTCGAAACTCAAAGTGAATTAACGGTGGCTATTTTACCATTTTTGTTTAGTCGAAAACGCAATTAGTAATAATCTCAAGCCACTTTTCAGACAAATAGATCTACTATCGATGCTTATCTCTCGATATTAATTACCATGACGTTGAACGGTACAATTATGGTTAAGTGAAATCTTTCAAGGACAAGGAACGACTTCGGCCCGATAAGATGAAAGAAGCACAAAGAAATGCTCACATGGGTGGTATATGTCGCAGTCCAACTGTGGTTTTTGTCGAAATCTTAATTTGACACGCATTAAGAACATACACTGAATTCTTTGATGAAATATAATCACAAAGTTCCAACAGAGTTTCATGTAGTTCTCCTTCACAATGTCATCCATGGTGAATGTCTGTCTCATGAGGGTAACGTATGGAAGAGTCATTTCGTTATTCATGAATCGTTTCAGTGCGATTAGAGATAGTCAACACGCGCTACTTTTTCAACACGCGCTACTTTTAAGTCCGCATGTCATAATTTACCTTGGTTTAGAATGCTTGTATTATCTTATGATTCACTATAGTCTTCACAATCATTTTTCATTCTAATCCGCACATGATTTTTCCCATTGATTCGCTTTGTACTTTGTAATCTCCTTGAGGGAATTTCTGCTCGAGGCATCTGTAATCTTCGACTGCGAAGTTTGGCGTAATCAAAATATCGACTTACTATGAATTACGGCATAGGATTATTTCATACATAAATCTTGAAGTCTGCATTTTCTTAGGAGGGACAAGGCTGGTATCAGAAAGTTATTGCCACAGTTCTTGGTGCTGGCTTCGTCGTTGTCGTCCGATGGCTGACATTTTGGTATTTTCGCCTTGTTTAGAGCTCAAACGTACCTTATACAACAGGTAGATAGTAGATATTAGTGCATTAGTACTAGTGAAAAATTGAGGTACCAAAAGTAAAAAGCCTCTTACCGTTTTATAGTGTAAAACCAACAATCCTTGGCATAAAGCTGGGCATAGCGCTTATAATGTGTAGTCCAGTGTCTCCTCACCTATGACTGCACTGTTAAGCTACTTTGATAGCATTTACACGTTAATAGTAGTTCCAGACTATATGACGGCAACGTCACAGGTTAAAAGACTGATAAAAAATTTTAATTATTGCATAACCAGAAGAATATGTATTTGCTGCTGATAAAGAAGCAGTAGCAGTGCTCTTAGAAGACTCTTATATGATATCTCAGGTTTTATAGAGCTTACAAAATGACTTTCACTGGAACTAGAAAGGTATGCGCAGTAAGTAAACTGAATGTGAAATGCACAAACTTCTCGGTTTTTGCTCCTAGGATGATCGCGTGTGAAGTCTTCCACTAGTTTGAGTCTTTTTTATTACGTCATCTTCATTGCGAAAATATTGGATATCCTGTGACTTCTAGTGCTAAAGGTTCGTGGTCATCAGAAGCTACATCTTTCTGTAAACCTAACGTCACCTCGGAATCTAAAGAACTATTCGACTGTCGTTTATTTGTGGCGAGGTTTTTAAGGCCTGATGCGAGTGTAGTGATGTGAAAAGTTGGACGGAATTCATTGCATCTTTATTTCTACATAATTTCATAATACAATAGTAAGTAGGCTTCTTGTCGCAAAAATACGTTATCTCGACGGTTCCAAACCCACTGTGCCACTAAAAGTGAAAGAAAGCGTCGTTGACTAGACACCTCCGCCTTTCTTCGCTGTGCGCCAAATCAGTAGACGGCTTATTTTACAGGGCTAATCTCATAAACATCACTTTTGTTTGCATCATCAGGTAAAATAAACTTTACGATGGTTCTGACAGAAATACCTAACTCCAGGAGCAATAATCGCTATGTGTCTTTGCCCGGAATAGATAATTCGTTCACTTTCGTAATAAAGACGCCATTCCATCAACTGGCATTAGAGTGCACTTCAACGAATCTGATCGAAGTTTAGAGAATTTTCAGAGTAGATAATATAATTGCTGAAGGTTCTCGTTAGCTACAGCTTTTCCGCCATACATCTTTCGAATAACCACCTGTCAATGTCGCCACATTTTTCCTTCCGTATCTGCAATGAATTATCGTCTAACACCTTGTACTCTCCTTTTCTTGAACAAGTTTGGCAAGATCAAATCAAATATCGATTCTCTGTCTGTCAATTTGATATGGAGACTGGTATTTCATACAAACTGAATCTGGGTAGTTCGTCATCGCAGCTGTGAGCTCTTCAGCACCTATGGTAGTTTAGTACAGAGAATCGAGTGAAATGAAGAACTCTTGTGATTGTTATAAAATGTAGAAACACTCAAAAGGCCACAAGTTTTGTGGCTATTCTGGAATGTAATAAAGAATTTTATTGCCACGATGCTTTTAGTGTCTATCGAGAGGACGAACAAATGAGGGCACTCACCATATATAGATAGCACTGATTAACTGCAAATCTATTTATACAAAAGGACTTTTTTAGGGCAATGTCAAGATGAACACCCTCTGATCCTTGTTCTTTACAAAAATAACACTTAATACCATATTTGTTACAGAATCCTCCTCAAAGAATAATTACGCTTCCAAGCATGCGCATTCCGGTTTGTTTGAAAAATTTCCCTATAATTCACTACTTCAAAAAATGCTAGTAAATTTGTATCTGAACTCAGATTTACTCTTCTATATATCTACGCACTCATTGGAAAGATGGGAATTCGTCAATCAAGTCATCAGGATATCGAAGAGTAAGAATGAGATGCAGACGACCTCTAAGACTCATTCAGTACAAAGTCTTCTTTTTATCGAGATTTGTTTACTGATTTATGTGAAGATAAAGAAAATTTTGCGTTGAGAGCATTAAAGTGTTCTTAAAATCATTTTCAATTTCAGTGATATTTTGTGCTGGCTAAATTCGATTACTTTGATCTCTATCTCTCTTGCGAATTCCAAGAATTCCTTCATAGTCGTGAGCATTATCGGCTGATTGAAGAGAGCTGACTTGAAGCATTCTCGATCGAATGGAATGTTAGTATTGGAAAGCTTTAGCTTCTGAGCTTCTTTATCACCTTCTTAATGCTATTACAAAGACAAGGTGATTTGCCGTATATCCCATTAATGGCGACTTCCTGAATCTTTTGAAGAAGCAACTTATACAGAGCATTAGCTAATTCAGTGCATTCGAATTCTTCGCGTAAACGACGTCTGACATTACGCTTTTATTATTTCTTTACGCAGAACTCTTGCCGATATTATGAGTACTCATTTTCCGTTGAAGTGATATATTATTATGGCAAAATGAGCTTAAGAGGACGACGGTGCGAGATTCCTAGTCGTACCCTGCAAGTGTGTGCTCCCATGGAAAGGAATAGCGGCATTTCGAGTCCGTGACCCAAAAAAATCAGGTTTTACGTTTTCTTGATCACCTGTATCATCTGTTGTCCCGCCCAGCAAGACGTCTATTTTTTCCTGTCGCGTGCAAGGGTAATCCAGGAAGTACTCCTAGCTCTAGGGATTCGCTGAGCATCATATCTTTCTTCTCTACCTCTCGTAAAGAAACTGGAGCAATGGGTCGGTGCTGTTCTTGTAGAGCGCTTGTTGCCCCGAGGAATCCAGTCGGTAACGGTTCTCGTCCATCGGCTGTCGATGAAACGCATAACGTGCCCGGCCCACCTTATTTTTGATATCCTGGCTTGTAGAACGGCGTCCCTGATCTACGATCAATGACGTAGGTCGCAACGTCGAATCCTTTTTCTTATTTGCGAGATACGGAATAGTCCTAGCATCGACCTTTCGACTGCGCGTTCGATATCGGCAAGTGATCTTTCATCCTCCTTACGTAGCGACCAGGTATATACTGCGTACGTTAGGGCAGCGATAATTGTCGAGGAAAAGGTGGCCACGGAGTCGAATGTTCTTTGTCCTCTTCACTGCATCTTCGATGCTCTTGAACGTTCCAGAAGCCGCTCGTTTCCTCTCGCTCAAATCTGGAGCCAGGTCGTTCATCATGTTGATTTCACGACCTAGACAGACGTAACTGGAGCATTCGGAGACTTTCGTTCCATTAAGCGTGAATGGGGCACTCAAAACCCCTCCGTTCCTCATAGCTTCGTTTTCGCTAGATTAGGTTGAAGACCAATCTTTCTACAGGCGTTGTCGAAATCGGTCAACACTCGTTCCGCTTGACTGATGTTTGTGTTATGAGGACAATATCATTAGCAAGGCGAAGATGGTTCAATTGTCGACGGTCAATTTTCACTCCCATATCGTCCCATTCTAATGTTCGAATAACGTTTTAGAGGGTGGCAGTGAATGATTTTGGAGAAGTTGCATCGCCTTGTCGGACCCCTCTTCTTAAGCCAGTGGTGATATTGTTGTAGAATGGAGATATTTTGGTCGTGAAATCTTTACAAAGCTCACGGAGGATCATTATGTACCGAGTAGGGACGCCCTGGTTATCCAGAGCCTCTATAACCGCTTCTGTTTCCACTGAATCAAAGGCTTTCTTCAGATCGGTGAAAGTGAGACAGAGTGGTTGTTTGTACTCTCGTGAAACTTCAATGAGTCTTGTATTTGTGTGGATGTGGTCTATGGTACAAACCCTTTTCGGAACCTTGCTTGTTCGCATGGTGGCCCTTCGTTTGGTGTTCTGCCAATCCTGTTTAGAATGACTCCAGTAAACAGTTAATAAACAACGGATAGCAAGCAGAATGGGCGATAACTGCCTATGTCCTGAAGGTAATTCATTTTGAACAACGAAACGGTCTTGCTGGCTTTCCATTGAAGTCACTGGGAGTCATGCATTCTCAAAGGTAGCGAGTGAAGAACCGAGCCAGGATGTTGATGAGAACTGGCGGTAGGTTCTTCAGGTGTTCTGCTCTAACCCTTTCTGGACCGGGTGTTGTTCTGCTCCTCACCCGCGAAGATTTCGGATTTCGGAAGGGAGCACCAGTGGAAAGACATTTTCATCCTCCTTGAATTTGTATGACGGTAAGAGACATGGCTAGCAAAGAGATCCGAGTAATACTGGTAGATGATTTTCTCCATAGCCCTTCTCAAAGCTGTAGCCAATGCTCTTGTCAGCTTCTGCAGCGTCTGCCATAACTGCTGCTCATCTCTCTTTAAGGTCTTCTCTTATCGCTTCTATGCAGCGTTTCGCAAGATTGGAAGTAGGTTTTCGTGGGATTCCACGTTGACGTAGCTCAAGCGTCTGCGATGACAAGAGTCCCTTCATGACTTTAGGCCTCTCGACTTCAACAGCGCTAAAGTGAAGATATTCAACTAGCCGATCGTATTCTTCGTCGATGTTGTCGACAATGGTATCTTCCCAGGAGTCGACTAATGATTTGAATGCATTGCAGTTTATGGTAGTTCTGAGACTTCGTTGTTTGAATTTAGCGGGTTTCTCTCCTTTTCGCGAAAAACGGAACGTTGGTCGAAGGAGGCGATGGTATGATCTCTGTAGAACTAGAAAAAACCTTCGGTTTACTTTCATGTGGTCTATTTCGTTATAGTGTCCTCGCTTGTGAGACTTTCACATCAATCGCTGAGAGTGAGGCTTTTGGATTTGTGAGTTACCATGGATGGTTTGGGCCTTCATGATAAACTCATAAAGCCTCTCAGCCTGTTCGCTCCATTCTAGTTCGTGGGTTCCAATGTGACCTTTTTCAGACGTTCTTCTAGGTTCAACTCGCATAAAAATCTCCGACAGTGACCTTGAAGAATGTATGATCTTCCTTATGGAATATTTTGAGATCCACATAGAACGCTTCGACACCGTCTAGCTTGATCATAGCTTGATGCTGGTGCAGAAGGAACGGGTGGTTGCGCTTTGTTGATATGAGAGCATTTTACGAATAATAGATAGTCTTCGAAAAAACTGAGTTATAGGATTTATGCTTTCTTGAGATTTATGGAATAAGTTTGGAGCCAACTGTAGGCTTCGAAGAAATTTCTTCTTCATCGAATTCATGTTTTTCTTTTTTTCATGATAATGTTAAGGCAGTTTAAGTCCTCTGTGAGGTTTCCTACTAACTCACGATAAAGAATTGAGTTACCAAAAAAAAAGCCCTCCTTTGTGAAGAACACTATTGTGCTCATAATTCTCTATAAATTTAACAACTTTTTTTCGAGTTTCTAAAGTTAATGTTCAGCTATTCATAACAGGTTGTGTGAAAAATTTGTGCTGTTTTAATCATTTAATATGACGTTTGTAAAACTTCGTTCCGAACAAAAAGTAAAACTAGTAATTATTGTAGAACTTTGCGAACCACTTCCTAGCCGCCGTCCTTTCTGCAAGCGTATTCGCTCAAGCTCCATAAGTCTTGTTCCTCGCTTCAAAAGCATTTTCTCCTATGCGCCATTCGTGCATGGAGAACAAGCGACTTTATTTTCAGGACCGCACCATATTGGAGCAAGTATAGGTAGGTTGCAAATCAAAATGTTTGCAAGATAATGTTCAGTTGCAGGGCATCGAAATCACGAAAATTTCATGGCAAAAATCCTATAAAAAATCGATATAGTAGGAACTTTCTACACAAAACATTAGACAGTTTTTCATTTTAGCTATTAATTCTAGCTGAAAAATCTAGAAAATCTGCATACATTTCCATTGCACGGCTTTACTTTCAATGCAAATGACGAAGCATATTATGAAAGCTTGGTTACCCAGAGAAAAGGAAAAAGATTAGTTCCTTACGTAAATAGATGAATGTATGGAATCAAAAAATGTTCTACTTGTTACCGTAAAAGCCAAATATATTACTACATTACGCATTTCATGTCTCAATGAAGTCAACCGTTGATCCGGTAACCATAACCTTCATTTTTTGTTCATTAACTCTCAGTGAAAAGTTTTCTTTGACTTCGTCTCTGCTTATACTCTTTCGGAGTAATCGTTTCCCATATTCATTGCTCTAATTTCAGTTTTACTTCTGGTTTTGGTTTCAGAGCAGTCTTGAATTCAATTTCAACTTTTCTCAATGCACTTGTTTTTATTGAGATGAACTCTGTACTATAAAATAACACAAGGCTCTTTTATTGACAGATAGCTTGCAAAAGGTACAAAATAAAGTTCTAGGGTCTTTTGTTCCAAATACGATGAACTTGTCCGATTTCAAGCATACTAGAACAATGAATGTCAGAATCTAAATTATCCTACAGAATGTGGATGTCTTTTTTGCAAGGAAAGGCTGTTCAATCCAGTGGAAAATCCGTAAAGCGCTCTGAAACTCCTAGCCATCTCTTCGTAGGTCTCATGTACGACAGTCGCACCATTTATTGTTTATAACATTACTCTGTACCAATCTTCGTTATATTAAATATAAACGGAGAAGAAACTCTTCATAATTCTACCTAACCGACCTAATTTTAAGCCTACCGAAAATCAAAGAGTCATCATTTCTGTACGGCGGAGCTGCCGGAGTTGTCTTCGCTACTTCAGAGAATAACATTAGCAGACGGGTTTGTCTGTTACGACCAAAAGTAAACTTCTTCGTTTGTCATCGTATCGCACGTTTTACGTAAATCCGTGATGTATCTAGCAGGACACTACTGGATGACTAAAGCCGGCTTAAATCTCTTCACTTTACAATGGCTTACAGAAGGTTGTTCAATAGCTTCTGAACTTCTTTAAGTTGCTTGTCTTCCTCTGTTTAATAATTGGTTGCTGAACAGGTTTCAACATTCGGAATTGCTATAAATGTCGTTAGCTTTGTTGGAAGCAATTCGCATGGCGTTTCACCTATGGCGACTATCAGATCAGTGTTTTTATCCTCCCAGCCTAGTCTATTTCCAATTCGTGGAAAACGAAGGATAGCAGTTTCGGTTTTCCCATTACTTGGGATCGAATTAAAGCAATCGAGACTTGTGTGCATGTATGTGTACGTGTGTGTGTACATATATGTATGTGTGTATGCATGCGTGTGTGTGTGTGAGTGTGTGCATTCGTGTGTGAATGTGTGTGTGCCGTCTATGTATACAGCGTGCCTCAAAAGTGCTGATAATATTGTATTTTCTTAATTTCAGCACTAATATAACATTGTTATTGAGCTGATAATTTTGATGAGCTCTTGGATCATTTCGGTGTAGACCCTGTTTCATTCATTTCTCTATTTTCACGTATGCTCAAGTTATATTGTAAAAATCAGCATGTCGCAATAGTTGAGTTGCACAAAACGGAAATGAAAACAGCTGGTACTGTTCGAACAACTGGTTTCAACCTAAGAAGTGTCCTCAGAGTCGTGAAACGTTTCGAAGAGATTGGAGGGATTGAGGGCCGTCGTCGAAGTATTGTCCAACCGCTATGTCTGCTTCGGAAATCATTGAGAAGATGCGTTACCAGATTTGACAAAATCCGAAGCGTTCGGTGCGCAAAATGGTTTGGAAAGCTCGGAGCCGGAGCGTTAGAAACATTGCCAAAAACAAGAGTTGCGCAGATGTAAGATCTCTCGTCTTCACTTTCTGAACAAAAAAGATTTTGGACAAAGACTTTCAAAGGTTCGCCGATTGATTCGTTTGATCCCCGACACTCGTTTACTAGAGGTGCTTTTTACGGATAAGAAGTATTTTTGGGCGACTAATTGCACAACTGATCATTGATTCGAACTCGAGCCCCAAAGCAGCTAAATATATTCATGGAATATTGATAACAGACTAGTGCGGGAGACTAAGTACACTCACTTCACACATTAACATCGGGCTTCCACAAACCATTTTACGGGTCAGGTATCCGTTGAAGCAGCTTTAGGAATAGGACCGAATCCATTGGGTTGTTCTGAGAGGATCGTGCACATTGTCTTCGAACTCTCCATTGCTTTCACTATGCTACCATATTTAATTGCTCTACAGTGATGATGTGCAGTTAGGCGCATCTCATACTTCTATGGAGATTGCGGATCATCACATGACCCATGTAATGACGACATCAACTCAGTTCTTTGCAATGGAGAGTATTCATGGTGATGATGACGATTTGGAAAATCAGAGACTGGAAATACTGGCAGATATGTTTTGAAAAATCGGCTGAGTTTGTTGTAAGGTTCAAGTTCAAAAAGAAGTGTTTTTTATCTCGGAGCTATAGCACATTAGGATTCCCGCTGAGGTTTAGAATGCCGATTGCTATGACATAAACGTTCATTTTTTGTTCTCTCTTGGTTAATAACTCCAGTACAAACAAATAAATATGAGCGTACATGCTTTTCCGCAATTTTGACATATATTCTACCCATCGCTCATTTTCGTAAAGGACTTGAAAAGTATTTGCCATTTTCAATTAATGACACAAGAATTATTCATATAAAACTAATTCGTTTCAATTGCAATTAAATGAAACGGATATAATAGAGAAAGTCGAGAATGTTGTTGTGGCTATCGTAATATGCTATCCAGGAAACACTGGGTGTCAACCGTGTCCGTAAATGAAGCAATAGAATGCCCCAATTGAGGCGTCAAAATCTCCATAATTGATGGATTCGTGTGATAGAAGTAAGCTAGGGCAGGTGTTTGAGAGCTTTGCTCATGTATATTTTTACCACGTCTCGTGTATTACCCATTTTTTTATGCTCTTTCTATGGGTGAATGGTGGTAGGATTTTGAATCTAATAGTGATTACACTATCCAACAGCAGTTATTTCACACGAGTTCCAATGTCAAAACATGAGAATAAATAGATATTAATGTGAGAGAATCCTGCAGGAATAGGAAAGCCAACTTACAAGATCTATACGCTTCTCCTAAGGATAGTTGGGAGTCGAACCAGAATCATGCTTCCTCGTAGTCTGCATTACCAATCAGAGTGCCATATCCTCCCACCGCCATTAAAAACTCGTATTTTAGCGTGCACTTGTATGCACTGCAGAGGCTCTATCAAAAAGATTCCAGAGGGATGTTCACTAGTCGTCGGAGTTTTCTTCTTTCGAAATTTTTTCCTTTCTTCTTCTTTTTTTGCTTTTTCTTTCATTTCTATCTGGAAGTGGGCCTTTTTGTGACCAGCATAATCCCTCCTTTCCTCTTTTAGAATACTGTGCCCTTATAGATTTTTGCTTGAAATGATGAATACCATTGCTTTGTTATGGAAAATCGACTGAATACTTAGCGATTTACTACCGGCGAGTTGTCTTTTTGTGAAAGATTTACGTTTCAGTTGAGCGTAGAGTCGACAAATAACCCTGCGGTCATCGAATGTTTACATAAGACTTAACTTTTACAGTCCTCAAGATCTCATTATTTTTACTGATTTTTCGCCGTTTCATAACTTCGATATATGCATTTGAGAATACTGAAGGCGCGCAAAAATTTGACCTCGGCCGCGAGTCGAACCCGCGAGTTTCACCGATCTAGCCGACCGATCTCACCACCACTTCTCTACCCACTCTTTATTTGTTATGATCTATCACATCCATTGGCAACCCATCAGAA
The DNA here is from genome assembly GCA_019055375.1 of Parelaphostrongylus tenuis. Classification (NCBI taxonomy): domain Eukaryota; kingdom Metazoa; phylum Nematoda; class Chromadorea; order Rhabditida; family Metastrongylidae; genus Parelaphostrongylus; species Parelaphostrongylus tenuis. Next base: position 131,051 of record JAHQIW010004326.1, on the reverse strand, counting down.
ACCAAAACCATTAATGGTTGATTGCTGACAGCTGCGATAGGATATGTCGGAGAAGTGCGGGAGTAAAACGGCCGCTGACCCTGCAGTGCAGTGCTACCACCCGTCCACGGCGGTATGGTTGAAACGCTTCAGTTCGACTCCCGCCTTGGGTCGAATGTTTAACATGGCACTCAACATTTCTGTATAAGTTGACTCGTTGGGGTTACGTCATGCTTAGAGGGATTTTCTGAAAATCTTGAGGGCTGTCAAAATATACTTGTAAAATCTCTGGGCTTTTATTTTTTTTCTGAGGCTGTGGCCGACAGGTTGTATCTTCGTCGCAACTAGGCGCATCTCGATCCCACTCAACACTCTCCGGTTATCAGTAACGAATGCCTCAGCCTGGGTAGCCTCGAGATGGTAAGGAGACGTGTTTGACCATTATTCTGCAACTTTCATAAAGGATGCGAAAGACGAATTGAACACTAAGGTACTGAAATGCTCACAGTGAAAAGGTGATGCGAATCAGTTGAGGCAGAGCAAGTCAAAGCAAGTGATCATCAAATACCATTTTGTCGTAAATTGTTTCCTTTCAATCGTCCTATCAACTCTTTGACTAAAAGATTTCGTAGCCTTGGCTATTTATGCATCATTGTAAGTTATATCAAGACTTCGTTGGTGTTGCTTGAAGGCTCTTTCACGAATATATTTGGTCCTAGCCTGAAGCAGTAAACGCCACATTCAAAAAGCAGAAGAAATTAAATTTGCATGGCTTTGGTATTGTTCAACTGCGCATTTCTTGCCTAACATTTTGCTGTACCGCTGGCCTGCACTTGCGTTAAGATGGAGCTGTCTTGAAATCAAATTCGCTTGCTGCTTATGCCCGAATGGCGCGTAGGAGAACATGTTAGTTGAGCGAGCTACAAGATTGATAGAGCTTGGAATAATCAACTCTCCATAGACGGCTTGAACGCGGCCAGTTCTCCAGCAGTCCTCTCCAGCTTTCAACTTTGCGGACCGTTCTTAGCCATCCTTTTTTCCAGCCGTAGCATTATTCTAAGTTCTGTCAATCTTGCGCGCCGCTTCACCAGCACTTTTCCCTACGCGCCATTCGCGTATGGGTGGCAAGAGAATTTGTTACGAAGACAGCTCCATCATGAGACAATAGCGACAAGTTGTGCGCCAAAACATCGGCAAAGAAATGTGCAATAAAGCGATACCTAAAACATACTGTTTTAACCACTCCTAGTAAATAAATGTGGCGTTTATTGTTTTCGTGCCAAAACTTATGGATCTACCTGATATCATCTAAGAGTTTCTTACAAATCAGATTATTTGAGTATGTTCATATCATTTGAAAATTAAATTTAGCATCTTCTAAGGCATAAAGTGCGGTAGCAGAGCAACAGCCTGGTAGCACGGTGGTTAGAGCGCCCCTCAGGAAGGATGAAATGGGAGTTTAACTCCGCCCGAGGTGCAATGTTTTTCAAATCTCTTTACATCATCAGGTTTTCATGTCGATGTTATCGCTCTTTATTTTTTTCGTATCTGGTGGTCGCCGCTTGACATGAAGAGTAATAGTAGGACAACAACACTGGTAGTGCAGCGATTAGCACGTGCTCCTGGAAAGGGTGAGACGCAGGTTCAACTCCAGCCCGAGATTTTGACTTTTGCTTTTCACTTTACATTGTTGGATATTTATATGGTACTTATCGCTCGTTCCGATGTTTTTCCATGTCTGCTGATCGCCTCCAGATAGAAAGAGTGATAGTAGAACAGCAGCTGCGGCCGTGGTAGTGTAGTGATTAACGCGTGCCTCCGGAAAAGACGACTGCAAGTTCAGTCTCCGTCCGAGGTGCAGTGCTTTTTCATATCACTTAACAACATTGGTTATCTTTGTCATTATTATCGCTCTTCGTAGTGTCGTTTTATTTCCTATTGATCGCCATCAGTGGCTGTGCCAACTATCATAGTCAGAGTCTTCATGTTTCTGTTTACAGTGGTCGATGTTCTAGCAAAAATAAAGTGTAAATCTTGCCCAATCATTCTAATTTCAGGTTTGAATCGCCGTGTTCGTCGTCGTTGAAGCTCTCTTGGAGATGCTCTGTATTATACGTGTACTAATCATTCCATACATACATCTAACTGTTCCACATAGCAGCGAAATGTCCGACCTCGAAATGGCTACTCGGAGGGTGAGAGATTTCTTTTCGACATTTTTTTTGGGCTTATTATAGCCCTTCGCTAATCACATGACTCAAGTTGTTCTAGATGTCACTAGTAGGAAGCGCTAATCAAGTGATTATTGACCCAAGCAATCAGAAAGGATGTTTCTGGTTTTATGCCCTTTTTCCAAAACGCTCTTGCAACCATTGACAAACGCCCTAACACTTTGCGGCGCGTGCGGAGCGACTCGACGGCGAACAACCTGCAGTGGCGTGTACCGCGTGCCATCGCCCACCGGGAAGAAGATTACTCGTTCGATCCTCTAACACGACGCTTCACTGGGGTGTCAGTTCTTTCTGACTGTAAGAGAGCAAAAGAAAAAACGTCCTCATTCGTTGGAGAGTAATTTTCCATGGAAGTATTAGTATTCATTCGAAAGCTGAGACTTCGGGCTACAGCCCCACGTCGTTGGTTTTTGAAAGGCTTTTTCGTCGTTGCTACAAAAGGAGATTGGTTGCGCTGCAGATGCACATATATCACGCTGAACACATCTCTTTCTATGGATTATTATTTCATTCGGTGGCGCAGACGTTTCTGACTCCAACGGCACGCTCATGTTCTGAAAAGGCCATTTCTCTGCGACGCAGCAGGTAAAATAAGTTGGATTCCCATCTGTGGACAAGGATCTCTTAGGCCAACTCACGTGCCGGCCCGTGAGGCGACCAGATTCGATGGCGTATTGGTCAATGTTTTTTCAGGCATATGAACAAGTAGAGAAGTATCGCCTCGGCAGTTCACGTGGTCGTGTCACGCACAGGCAGCTGAATTGGTAAGAGACCCCTTTGATCGCAGATGGGAATTCAGCGTATCTTACCTTAGCTGCTGCGATGCAGACAAACGGCCTTTTCAGAATATAAGCACACCGCTGGAACCAAAAACGATTACGCTATCGAAAAATCACTGATAGTTCACGGAAAAAGCTATCTCTGGCGAGAAATATGCGCGTCTGCTACGAGAGAAATCTCTTTATGTGGCAGCGTCAAAAGAAGCTTTTTCGAAAACCGATGGCGTCGGGCTGTAGATAGAAACCTCAGCTTTCGAATGGTTAGTTGCACTCCTGTGAAAAGTTCCCCTCTCCAGCGAATGAGACGGTTTTTCATGTGTTCCTTTATAATCAGAAAGAACCGAGTTATCCTTTCAGTCCGAATGTTTTCTCAAGACCACTCTCAACTTTTGACAGTGGTCTGTTATAGGGCTAACTTATAGAATCCAATACACGTATTTCTAACTTAGAAATCTCATCAGACGTGCAGTAAACTTCGTTTTTTGCCAATCCACTTGAGGCGCTCAGTCCCTATACTAAGACTAAGCGACGACCGCATGAAACAGACAACATGACATGTTGGCTCAAATAATATTTACGAGATATGTTGAAATTTGAGTGTAGTCTTAGGAAAGCACTCGCAACGAAAGGTGTGATATAGTACCAGAACCTCTTTAACCACTGCGCCACACGCGCTCATAATGCCATTATGATGAGAAGTTTTTTCTGGATACATCAGCTGACTGTGTTGCTGTTGACGATAGCTCCAACAATCGAATTTTCTTTCGGTTGCATTAGAACTCGACACCATCTAATTATGTTTTCTTACAGCATCTAAAACACGTGTCTTGTTTTATTATGAATTTATGGAAGATTTCTATGCTGATTGAAAGATTCGCAATGAAGAGTAAATTGAGCAAAAAGTAAGTGGTATACTTATATTGATCTTTCAAGACAAGCTCCTTCAGCTGAAAACAGACTCATGACTACAAGTACAAGTTCAAAGTATAATGCAAAGAAAGCAATTAATTTTTTTTAAATATCGCAGTGAGAAAGGATAACTTGTGGTAACTGCGATTGTCACAAATTCTATTAGGTGACTGATGATTTCATCTTCTGCTGTAATTGGAACTGAATAATAGTCCTTTGGCGGCTCGTTACTGCATTTTCCTTCGTGGATTCGAGCACTCCTGAAATTCGACTTGTTTTTCGAATTTTCTTTTAAAAGGTCTTCGAAAGTGTCGCGTGTTGTTTCAACTGCTATGGAAATATTATTTCTTTGTGAATGTCTTAAAATGCTGGTTCTGCGGACATCTATATAATCTTATGGATCGCCAGGCTGGAGTGTTTTCAGGTGTCTGCCCCACAGTTTTGGAGAGCACGTCGAATTAGCTCGCTTCTTGATGGCAGTTATCACAAGCCCTCCATCTCCTTCTTCTCACATTTCTCCCCCGAAATGAAAAATAAACAACCTGATACTGTTGGATTTGCCTATCGTAAGCATTGTTTGATAAGCAGATATTGTGTTATTTGAAACCTAGTGTTTGCCAACCATACGCTGTCAGTGACGCTCAATTCCTGCAGAAGGAAAGTTATGTCCGTATTGTGTTCCACCGAATGATTCAAGTGGAGACTACCGGAGGGAGATCACATGGGCTCGTAATGCACCTTACCCATCAAACTAACAGTCTTATATACCGACTAAAATCACGTGTGAAAACGAGGCATTCCTCCCTGCGGTTCATACTTGGATTGGCGGTATTAATCCAAAGTGCTTCAAGAAGTTTTCGCGCTGATATTTTATGCTCCTGCGCAAGGATGACTTCAATCTCAAAATCAGCTCCGTCGTGTTTCTGTTCTCTATGCGTTCCTAGCGGGGTCTTCCGTCTTTTAAGACGCTTATCAGCTAGGTGTTCTTCTATGCGGGCATAGAGCGGTCTACCCATTTCGCCAATATATTTATCGCTAATATATTTAGTATCCAGTGATAATCTAAAGTCTAACGATCCATCTAAATTCAAAGCTAGACCTATCATCAGCTGTGTAGGCGGACCGACGGATAGGATAGCATGGTTCTTAACGTTAATAACATCCCAGTTGCTAGGACATATTCCAGCCCATCTGACGAACACTCAGATGTTCCTGGATGCTCTACATAACGCGAACCCGAACAGCGCGTACGTAATGAGGTCATTCGACGTCACTGCTTCATACACCAACGTATCGAATGACTCCGCATTGCAAGCCACACATGAGCTTCTGATACAACACCAGGGAGCTGTAAACATGTATGGCTTGTCGACTGAGCAGTTCATGGTCCCATTGAAAGAGTGCCTAAACTGCTCAATCTTCAGATGGTCCGGGAAGTATTTCGCACAAATCAGAGGGCTGGCAATGGGGCAGCGACTGGCGCCTAGCCTAGCGATTGCCTTTATGTCGAAAGTGGAAGCACCAGTGATGGATCTCCGGCCATTACTCTACTGTAGGTATATAGATGACTGTTTGGTTATCTGCTCCACTCAAGAGGAGCTAGATAATGCTTTAGATTGTTGAATGAACAGTCAGAGTATATATAGTTTACCCGTGAGATACCAAAAGATCATTGGCTTCCTTTCTTGAACGTGCAAATAAGCTTAAGCGAGAGCGGCTACATCACAAAGTGGTACTGGCGGCCAAGTAGTAAAAATATCCTGGTTCACTATCTCTCTTCTCATCCCTCACATACGAAAAAGGCGCTAGTAAAGAACATGTTTCGAACAGCGGCCAACGTATGTACTGGGGAGGAGCAGAGAGTAGAATCCATGAAATTGGCTCGGGAAATAGCCACTTCTAATGGATATGAATTTGTAGCCCTCGGCTTAGGTTTAGAGGAAATAGTACGCCTCCGAACGAAAACTCGAATGAAAGGAAAATCCCGTTCATCCTCCCGTTCTTTTCAAATGAGATTAGTACAGCTATAAAACGCTGTTTGAAAAAGCGGGTTTAGAGCAATCGGTGGCTCTTATTGAAATACCATCGCATACTGTAAAACGCCAACTAGTTCGCAACCGCTTATATGACCGTCTCTGTATAATGAAAGATTGTGAAATATGTCCTAACGGCAGAGACGGTGATTGCACGAGCATAGGTACGGTCTAGCTAATCTCTTGCGAAGCGTGTAACGATAAATATATTGGCGAAACGGGTAGGCCGCTCTATGCCCGCATAGAAGAACACCTAGCTGATAAGCGTCTTAAAAGACGGAACACCCCGCTGGGGACGCATAGAGAACAGAAACACGACGGAGCTGATTTTGAGATTGAAGTCACCATCCTTGCGCAGGAACAAAAAACATCAGCGCGAAAACTTCTTGAAGCACTTTGGATTAATACTGCCAATCCAACTATGAACCGCAGGGAGGAATGTCTCTTTATCACACGTGATTTTAGTCAGTATATAAGACTGTTATTTTGATGGGTAAGGTGCATTACGAGCCTATGTGATATCCTTCCGGTAGTCTCCACTTGAATCATTCGAAGGAACACATATAAATAGCGGTGAGTATGTTGAGAGTCGATTTTGTGCTTGATGCGAATGAAATCTAGGTCTGGTGATTTTTTCTAAGGGAGTATTGGAGGTGTTTGGCTTATGGATTGCGGACAATTTGACCTTTCCAGGCTCTGAAGAAGGCGAAATGCCGAAACGTCAGCTGTCAAATAAAGTTGATTGTATCACCTCGTGTTTGGCTTAAAGAAGTTTATAAGAAATTGTATTGAAGCATGCCGAGGTTAGTAGACAGTCACTCTTGGGAATTGTTAAAAACACTGTTCAAATTTACTTGATTTCTAATATCAAATAATTGTTTGCGCTTCAAATAAAAGCAAAAAAATACGTATTACTAAAAGACTCAAGTAGAGTGAGCATAAAAGAAAAGCACGGAAAGGTACTTACGTATTGCTAAAGATTCGTACCACGTGTGATTGCTTTTGTTTGATACTGTTATCACATTATTTAAGCCAACATGTCAAATGGTCTGGTAACGGGCTCTTGTACGGCCCGATACTTATGTTTCGACCTTACATTCTCGTCAGTCAGGCAGAGCCCGTCGTCTTCTAGTCTTTCTAGCCAATCCTCGAGAGCCCCTACTCTCTTTATAAGGACGTATCGAAGACGATGGGTAGAATTTTTATAAAATCATACCATCATTTCGAGTGATTCATTAAGACCACACTCAAATTCTAATAAGTTTCATTATCACTTACAGTGTAAATCGTTCGTCTTTGCTATCTCTTTATAGAGAGAGTAGAGGCACCCAAGAGGATTGGCTGAAAATATCAGAAGATGACGAGTTCTGCCCGGCTGACGATACTGTAAGGTCGAAGCGCGAGTTTCGGGGTGTAAAAAAAGCTCATTTTCAGACCACGTAACAAAATAAATGGCTTAAATAATAATCATAAGGCATATTGAAATTTGAGCGTCGTTTCAATAAAACACTCGAACTAAAGGTATGCTATTATCACGGCCTGTTGTATGCTGATGATCATATTGATGAACTGCTAAAGAAATCAGAAATACGTGAAATAGGCTAAGAAGTACTCCTCTTTAGAGCAGAGTAAAAAAGACCTTTTCTCAAGAATGTAGTTCTCAAAATGGAAACAAGAAGTTCTAAGACCAGTGAGCGTTTTTTCCCCAAAACTGCGTTTATAGAAGTCCCTATAATGAAGATCCACCACATTTTTGTGATAATGAGGTTTTTTTTAGTATAAAGTTCCTCTATATACGTATCGAGAAATTCATTGTAAACATTGAGATGTTGAACAATGAGTGGTCGGGCAAATGTGCCTCAGGGGTGTAGTGGTAGAGCATGCGTCCCCGGATAGGATGAAACGTGGGTTCGATTCCCGCCTGAGGCCGCGTTTTTGTTCGCCACTCAATCCTCCAAGTTATATAGAAAACATAATAACAATGCGAAATGCATTCAAAAAAATACTATCAACGTCAAAAGATGTCTTTCCTAAATGTCAACCTTAATTTGGGATTTCCATTTTTCGACCTATTGAATGAATGCTGATAATCTAGTGGAATGCGTCTTTTCTAGAAGATACCAAGAACCCACAAACGTGATCCTTGAAATGCGATTACATGTGACGGTTCTTCATAGTAAGGATTACCAAGACGTTGTGCTTTATTTTCAGGAAAACACTCAGAACAGCTCTTTCAATGTAATTTGTTTTATAAGGATTGAAAAGGAATTTTTTAGAGTATTTTTATAATTCCAAAAAATCCGCTATGAATCAGAAAAAATGAACCGCAATTGCAAAACGTTATCTTTTGGTTATTAGTAAAATATAGTACGGAAATCCTTCTATAATACAAGCTTATAGTAGAAACCAAAATTTCTAAGGCTATCGATTGAATACAGAAACATCAAGCTGATATGAACAAGGGTTCTTATAACAGCTGGAAATACATTCCTCTTCGCCAGAATTTGGTATTTTCTTTCAAGGAAATCAAGATTTTGAGAAGCACTAGCTTTAATCTTGCTGCAGTTATTAATGCACGAGTCTCAGTAGAGACATTTTATTGTTTTTTGATAATAATGTTCCTCTGTGAACTTGATTAACCCGAATTAACTTTGGGGCACGGATTAGTCTTCGTAACCGGTCATACGGCGGCCTGCTGAGGGTCGTAATGTTCCTCATTGTCCACAGAGGGATATGTCCAATAATCCTGAGTCACATGCAACTTCTTGAACCTCGGTGGGAGTCGGCCGCGTTAACCTTTGTGGGAGCGTTCCATTATTGGATCTGTTAAAATTATATTACCTCACTTTCGCTCCGAACGCAAGGAAACATTGCTGTTTACCAAATTTGCTCCACCAGTCATCAACTCGCAACACCAATAATGAAACCGTGGCTCTTATGAATGCCAGAATACAGTGAATTTTATTGATTCAAAAGTGAGACGGGATCAAAGTGAACATAATATCATTTGATACGTTAGGATAACATTACGGCTCGTGTGGTGCATTGGTAGAAGTGTCCTGCGACACTCATGGTCAATAATCCAACCGCGCGTCCAAGACTCACCAGACCCTTTATTTCTCCGAGATCGGTGAACTGGTACAAGACTTGTCTGAGAGCATAACAGCAAGACTTGATACATCGGTAGATTACCGCATTTGATTACAGAGTGCTGGATGCACGTTTCCAAAACCGGCTATCTTTTAACCCTGACGTTTTTCACTAATTTCTTCTTCGTTCTTTGTAAGCCAAGCGCGAGTTTGTTATAATAGAATTTGTTCGACGAGCTAACGTTTATGTGATTTCGCCTTCTTCGGAGTCTGAAATGATCAACTTTCTCACTATCCATTCAGCCAAACACCTCCATTACTTCGGCAGAATACATCACCAAACCTAGATTTGAGCTGCATCATGCATAAGACAGTTTCCAACCTGCTCAGCGCATTTTGGTGTTGAGTGTGATGGAGTGTGGGAGACCATGAAATGCGGTGAATATGTTGAGAAGTTGTTTTGTGCATGGTGCTATCAAAATATAAATTTTGGTGACTTTTTTATTGAACTATACATGATTTACCTCTAGGATTTGATATACGTTTAGTGCTATATCTTGGAGGAATGCTTTGATAACTTTTAGTATACGGCACGAATCTTATACAAATCCTGTTCTAGAAGTTGATATGATCAATAAGGAAACATCAGTGTTCTATGTCTAACCATTTGCTCAGGATCTGCATTGTTGTATGATGATTCTAGAGACTGTGTAAGACATTGAGGGATACTTATTATAAATTCTGGTGCTTTAACGATGAATATTGCTGTTGTTATTACGAGTATGCATTCATTGTCTTTTCAGTAAGACGTTCTCCGTATTCGAGTTTTCTTTACTCTCGTAATAACTGCAACATTAAGCGTCTAGAATATTGCATAGAAAAATGTGTCAGCACTCTTGACTCATGCTTTTAATACTAGTGACCATGGCATTGATAGCAGTTAGAATGCATTAAAAAATCACTGATTTTCTTTATTACACAGATTTTTCAATTTATGGTAAAAATTTACTGACGCACTGCAAAATTCACCAACATCTCGGAAACATATGCATCTTAACAATATGCACTTTCAAATCTTGCCCTACCTTTGTCACCCATCCCATTAAGATCTGAGAGAGCATGAAAAAGGCAATCTTACAGGACAATCATAAGCCAGTCCAGAAATATCCGATTACATAGATATGCTCCCATTTAGATTATCTTCAGTCGCATCATGCCCTCAAAATATTGCGCATTAAAAAAAATACTTTCTTGTGTGCATTGGAGACTAACCTCCCCTCAACTTGGTTACAGTTAACTTCCACGAAAACGATTACGGCAAATCGGTAGCCGTACAAGTAAAGATGTTGAAGAACTTCGTGTTTGCTTTGATTGAATAAACTAATTTTAACCCGTTTGAGACACCGTGCAACTTTGCAGGTACTCCATTGTTTTAGAGCATTTTCGCTGGACAGAATTTCTTCGTCAAGCTTCCAATAATCATTCGATGGCTTGAATCTCGGTAATGATGTGCTGGATTTCTAGAAAGCTCTTTTTATTGAGCTGCAGCTACGAAAGTAAAATTATGTTTTGCACATGGTTTGATTTACTTTCTCGACTGGAGTCTATGCATGGCTTCATGCTGCATGGTTTCCTTCTGAATCAACATTTTCACTGTGCTTTCGCACTCATACAGAGCTGCGGTTTCATTATTGGTATTGTGAGTTCATGACTGGGGGAGCGAATTTGCTAAACAGCAATATTTCCTTGCCTTCTGCGCGCAAGTGAAGCTATACAGTTTCAGCAAATCCAATAATGGAATGCTCCCACCAAGGATTCATCGCGGCCGACTTCCACCAAGGTTTAAGAAGTTGCATGTGACTTAGGGTCATTGAGCATATCTCTCTGTGAACAATGAGGATCACTATGACCCTCAGCTGGCCGCCGTTTGGGCGATTACGAAGACTGATGCGTGCCCCAATATTAATTCGGGTTAATCAAATTCTCGGAGAAGAATTATCATTAAAAAACGATAAAATATCACTTATGAGACTCGTGCATTAATAACTGTAGCAAGATCAAAGCTAGTGCTCCTCATGAACATTACCATTTTACAGATGTTTTTCCATCGAGTCCTGATTGAGGATCTAGCTGTGACCATCTTTTCAACTTTCGCGGGCTGCAATGGTGCGAACGCCGTCATCAAATAACAAGTCAAAAAGAAAACAATATCTTATGAATTAGCTAATATCGCTGGCTCTATAATTTTACTTGAAGGAGTATACGATGCAGTAGAAAGATGTAACGAGTACTGAAAGTGCGAAAAATTTGATAAATTCATTCATACCTTTCACTGGGCTTTCGAAACTATCGGCTGTGGGCTACTTTTTGTGGCCTCATGTCAATTCTGTCCCATGATCTATCACAACGAACAAAACCAACAACTTTACCAGTTATTGGGTGTTTAGTGACCATGTACATTCACGGCCTAAGAATGCGCAGTTAAATTTTTATGGAATAGAAATAATATATTGATACATGGCAGAACCTAACCTTCTTTGGAGCCGCCTGATTTTCTGGGGATATATTTGAATCCTCCGCTAGTTTCATCTTCACGAAGCAAGTTTATTGGAAAGAGAACAAATTAGAAATGCTTGGAAACTATTAATAAAAAAAATTTCATTTGCGAAATAATATTTTGTAGCGTGTTGATCAACTAAAGAGTGTTTGTGGTCGTTATTTTTTGAAACAGCTTTGTCTCAAAATGACAGAGAAAGCATAGGAAAAGAGCGTCACGGTGATTGCAGCTCAAAATGCAACAACAGAATCGTCAACTAATTGAGACTTTACTGAACAAGTGAAAAATTTGAGATTTACATGAAACTGCCGCTCTCTATTGGGCTTTTCTTATTTACAATCTGCATCGGAAAATTTTGGAACATTCAGCACCACTTTGTAGTTCGATTGTTCACCACACCCACAGTGGGTTCCAAACAACTGAAAACTGTCTTTACATATGATGTTCCTTGTTGCTCAGTGTTTCGCTTTTTTTTTATTAATCAACTCACCTTTTTGCCGTGCTGATATGTTTGATACAGATGGGAATTACGGTAACACGTTTTTTTAGCTAATGACCAATTCTTGCGCTTCGTTTGATTTCGGTGCAAGAGTAAGATCTTGTCGCTTTTTATAGCAGCAGCTGTTTATTAACAGTTAAGCTAGAATAATTCTTTTCACTGTGCGTCATCACATTGCCCCTATGCGGATCCCGGTACTTCCAGCATCCGATTTGTGTCACCATAGTCGTCATCTCGTAGTATTCATACATTTGTCGTGCTGCTGGAGCCACTGCTATGGAAGCACGACTCCCTACTGAATGTCACAGAATTCGATCGTTTTGAACCTCCTAATATTTTTAAAGATAGTGGAGCTAAGTCGTCCGTACGTGAGTTTATGGGGTGTTGGGGGAAGAGGTCGAATCATCACGCTGTGTACTAATAGCTTGCATGGTTAGCCACTCAGTTACAGCCCTCTATGCACTAATTTTTCCATATTGAAGTAAAGCTATCTGAAAGGGAAGCAGATAATGGTTTCATACCAAAAGGTGGTTTATACTAACAGCTGATTCATCGAGTGCTGGATTGACAAACGAGTGAAATATTTGAAGAGTACCATCGTTGTGTTGGCTGTTCAATGGAGAGTGCTGAGTTTCGAGCTAATCTTCAGCACACAATAGTTACTAACTCGAAGCAGAATGCTCGACTTGTACTAATTTCCCATGTGGTTAATTTCACAGAAGCACGGAAACAACTCAAGTATGGATTGTAACTGTTTATAGCAATAATAACAACACAATTGCCGTCCAACGATATGAAGTTCAGTGAATAGATATGAACGAAGTGGGTGAATAACTAGAACATGGGAACGCTGCGGATACGGAACTCACCGACCACTGAATGGGGTCGGCGTTTACGCTTATATCAGGGAACGAAGACGAGACTTAATGCAAAATGTTACAGGCGTACAACCGATGAGAAAGAAAGTTCAGAGCATAAAAAGCTACAACTACACGCTTTGTTATGTAAGAAATACAATATCTTGCATGGAAGGGAGATGCTATCACATTGAGGAGCAAGGTTGTGGGAACAGCTTGTACTTAAAGTTTATGTGAAAGAGAAGATAGCGGATCAAGTGAAAGGTTATGGGATTACAATGGAATAGTTTGTAGGAGAGGTCATTTGAAGGTGAATTATATATTGAGTCAAAGATTCAAGCAAACCTAATCAATCTAGGAAGTTTAAACAATATAGCATTAGGGACTGTTCGTGGAATAGTTTCCAAAATCTTTTTTCTCTCGACAGCATGGCTCACAGAGTATGGCATATTTCGGTCATACGAAGTCAACTAAATAAATACAGCTTGCTTAGAATGTCATGTTTTCGGAAATGATTCACGATAATTGATGAGTCGAAGAAAGCAGAGCACGGGCGATACGGAGCTGCGCATTTAAATACCCGATATATTAATCCCAATATTAATCCATCGTCGCTCATTTTCTGAAAGTAAATACATGAAGGTAGTGCATAGTACTTCTGAAAAGCTTATGTGGTCTCTTTTTCGACAAAATTTTTGGGATGCCAAGATATTGAGTAACCTACCTTTTCGACGTGGTATATGTACGACCCATCGTCGCTTGTCTTCTGAAGGTAGATACATGGAGGTAGTAGATGTAACTCAAAAATAGTTTACCTTATAATTGTTACCTATGACCCATTGCCTAATTCTGAGCCTATAATTAGAAGGTACTTAGTTGAAACAAAAAATATATCATTCAAATTCGTTTGACTTGTGCTATCGAGCAATTATGTGAACACTAAAAAAGACCAAGAAGTACGCTTTTTCACAAAATGTCGTAGCGGAGAAGTACCAATTACAGTTGGTGGGAAATTATGTTGGTCAGTGTGTTCCCAAAACTCCATTCGGTCGCAAGTCTCATACAACATACCGCTTGTACAACTAATAGAATGGCTCTTCAAGATAGCCTACCTCACTGGCTAAGGAATACTCTTTTTGAAGAAGATGTTGTGTGACATTACCAATTGGCAACTGCCTCATACAGAAGGTGACGTTTGCGTCTATGGAGAAGCTCAAAAACAGATTTTTGTTTGAGAGCAATGCAACAGGTTTGTTTTCCGTACTTGCATAAGACCTTATCTTTTCTCTGGAGGGAAGAGATGCGCATGTGGTAAAGAGAGACTCTTCATTTCCTAAAGGAATTTGTTCATCGGATCTCGGTATGTTCGTGCATAATTTTCCATGTTTTATCATGCACAACAGCGTCATTGATCTTTCTATGTTGTTATTCATAATATCGAAATCTTATTCATTGGTATTGTACGAGGAGTTGTCTTTCCGCACACGTTGTGCATAAGAGTCTCGACGATTGAAAAGCACTCTGCAAAGACGCCTTTTGAGAAATAAAAATAGACAATTTCGAGTTTCAAAAAAGATTTTAAACAGAACGAGCATTGGCATCGGTTCACGTTCCAGTGTCCACTCCAATTCCCCAACTTCTCTAAGTAGTTGAATTTAAATTTTATGGAGACATTAACGTGATTGAATGATGGAAAATCATGGAGGAGACCTTAATAAGAGGTTATTTTTGGTAGTTACATCTTAATTATTTTGAAGAACCTCTTATTTTGGAATATTTTAACTACGAAACCACATTGTTGCCTAGAAGAACATCCAACTGGCATAGGACATTTGTTTTTTTTTCTTACCAATGTTCTCGTAGTCATTTGATAGCTCAAAAGATACACACTTTCTGAATTTGATTATTAGAAATACTTCCGCAGTACGTTCTACTAGCTAAGAGATGGAAACTTCTTTCGTTTCAGGTACTTTTTCAGTTTCTGACTATCGTATAGAACTAAAGCTCCTGAAATTCAGAGATTTGCGTCGCAATATTTGGTTTTTGGAGAACAAAATGGTAAAATGACTAATTAAATGATAATCTATTTATCTGTAGCTACGAATGGAGTTAACCTGTATTCATAATAGCGCACTAATAATGAATATAATTGAGATGTGGCTAAAAAACGAAACTGAAATACCTCTGCTACAGATCGCTCTTTTACAGACCCGCTCAAAACGATTTAATCCGATAAGGATATGACTTGTTTTGAGACGATAGGTCTACTGCTATGTACGCGCTTATTTCTTCTTATTGGGGCTCATCAGTAGCACCTTCGCTCGGTACCGTCGACCCCTTAAGGTTGAATAATCTTTCAAAGGAATCGAAGCCGAGCAAAAAAAATCACCTCAAGTCTGTAATAGAGCGGTCGATGGCAGGGGTATGATTCATTATAAAAGCAGCATGCTCGACTGCTGGTCACAACAGCGTCAGATAATGCCATCATCCGACTTGGTGAGATTATTTCTCCTCGGTATCGTCAATTCCTTTAGGGGATTATTGAGCCTCAAAGGGTCGACGGATCGGACGGAGGGTGCTACCGATGAGTCCAGATAGGACAAAATAGGCGTCTATATAGCACTAGACCTATGAGCTCAAAACAAGCCATATCCTTACCACAACTTGAAATAATGAACAAATTCTTTAACTCAATCGGCATTCAACATTTGATATCTGACAAGAACTTTATGGCATACTCAGTGAAGAGCTGCTGGCTATAACTTGTAGAAAACAAAACTTTTTTTCAGCACTTCCAGAGTGTGTTGCGAATGAAATGATGTTATTTATGTACTAAATAATTAATGCAGATGAGCCATGCATGTGGTCTGTCGTATAGGGCTGACCTATAGAGAACGGTACACGTGTTTCGACTTTGACAATGTCCTCAGTCGGGAGGTACCGTTTTCATCTTTTGCCAATCCTCTCTCAGTCCAGTATACTAAGAGTGGGCGACGGCGAACATTGTACACTGTCTGCCCAGTGAGATTATCACTGAAAAGACAGTGTTGTACATTCGATTGTCCTTAGCTGCTATCGTTAATATATCATACCTTTAGTTTAGAGGGTTTTTTCAAGACCGCCCTCAAATTTCAGTATGTCAGATAAACACTATTTGAGCCACCCATGTGATTGATGAGATCGCCAAGGTCGAAACACGTTTATCGGGTTCTATAAGTCAGCTCTATGCAACGGACCACATGCGTGGCTCAAAAAGTGATTATCTGACATAATGATATTTGAGTGTCGTCTTAAGAAAACACTCGATTCGAAAGGTATTATATAGCAACATGGCCAATGACGTCGCTTGACATGTTCTCAAAATTGTTGTGCCTTTTCACTTTGATCAAACATCTGTCTACTCACAGTGAATTATGTCAGTAGTAGTGAAAAAAAGAATTAGAATCTACAGGTTTTTGGCCATGAGACATAGCAGATACTATAAACCCTATTTCGATGTACTTCGGTATTTATTGAATATGAGGTTCTTTTTTATCGCTATTCCATGTGGGCCCATATAGTGAACAATGAAGCGATTGAACTAGCGGATAGGGGTCACCCCGAGTAGCCTGCAACTGCGTTATACGAGAGAATCTTAGTAGTCAACATTTCGCTTCCATTTTTGTCCACACAATGAATTCACATAAGTTCAGATATCAAAAAACCTCTCGTGTACGTACTTTAACCGTAAGAAAGCAGGATGTCTATTTTACGAAATTGAAGAACTCAGGAATATATCTGTAGGGAGTGCTGTGCAAAACGAGCGTCGGTAGTGCAACGGTTAGCATACGCTCCCGGAAATAGTGAGATCTGGGTTCGAATCCCGGCAAACGTTTTTGCACAGTACTCCACCTATTGGGTATACCAATAAGATCATACCACTGCAAGTGGCAGTCAAAATAGAAAGAATTATGACTATTTGTAATTATTGACATCAACTGCTTACAAGTGTAATGTTATGATACGACATCACTGACCGTTGCACCGAAACATGGATCTTTTTTTGTGAAAGGTCATCACATTCGAGTAATTGGTATAGAGTCGGTACGCACTGGAAATCTTTCAATTCAAAATTTTTGCCATAAATGTGCCCACTTGCCAGAACCTGAAATGATAAAAGGACTTATTCTTCCAATAAGAAAAATAAAACAAAAAGAACTTGAACTCAAATGAATATGATAAAACCTCTAAAAAGGGAAAATTTTCAACAAATTATTCTATCGAGGATTTACCTTTGTTCTGGTGGCTTGCTGTTGTGATGGACTAGAAAGCCCTTGGTTGTTTGTGTTCACAAACGCATTAAATCAACTTTTGTTCACAGTGTCAAAGCAAGTCCTTTATATTCTTGTTCACTTCGATCATATTAGCAGAAAGGTGAAAGCCATAATGAATGTACTGACCGTTGTAAATTTTAATCTGATGCTAAGAAAAAAATTGGGGGTTTCTACATAATCGGGATAGCTGCGCTTGTGCTTTACAGATTACACTGCCGAACCTAATTTTGAATGGAAATCTAAGTCTTCATGATCTGTACACTCCACTTCAGAAAACGGATTTCATTTTGAACCATCCATTTCTATTTTCAAAATTTACGTAGTCGCATACATTGACTTCAATGACATCAATGCATACGCTGATCAGCCAAGTGGACTGTATGTGCTTTCGACCAACGTTCCAACTAATCAATTCTTTTCACAAGCTGTGTAATTGTCACAGTTCTTAGATGCAATTGGTTTTCAACAGCTGGTGTCTAACAAGAACTCTATGGTATCACCTGTATCACCTGTAGACCCGTTGATCGTCCAGTGACTCAAGCGGGTACCAGCAACTCTTCCATTTTTCCCTATCGCGTGCAAGAGTAGCCCAGTGGGTCCTCCTCGCTCTAGGAATTCGCTAAGCATTATATCTTTCTTCTATCGCTTTCGTGAAGAAATCGGACCAACGGGCCAGTGGTCTTCCTTTAGAGCGTTTGACGTCCCAAGGAATCCAGTCGGTAACGGCTCTTGTCCATCGGTTGTCGTTGAAGCGCATCACGTGTCCGGCCCACCTTATTTTCGACATCCTGGTCTGTAAAACGGTTTCTCTGATTTTCGATCAATGACTCAGGTCGCAAATTCGGAACTTTTTCTTATTTGCGAGATACAGGATACTTCTAGCGTCGACCTTTCGACTACGCGTTAGATAACTCCGAGTGATCTTTCATCCTGCTTACGTAGCGACCAGGTTTCTGCTGCATACGTTAGGGCAGGGATAACTGTCGAGTCGAAAAGGTGGGCATGGAGTCGGATGTTCTTTGTCCTCTTCAATACAGCTTCGATGCTCTTAAACGTTTCCCAAGCCGCTCGTTTCCTCCTGCTTAACTCTGGAGCTAGGTCGTTCATCATGTTGATTTCACGACCTAGATAGAAGTAACTGGAGCAATCGGAGATAGCCGTTCCGTTGAGCGTGAATGAGGCATTCGAAACCAGTGCGTTCCTCATGAGCACTGTTTTTTTTTATTTAGTTGAAGACCAATCTTTCCACAGGCGTTTACGAAATCGGTCAACATTCGATCCTCTTGACTGATGTTTGGTGTTATGAGAACGATATCGTCAGCAAAGCGAAAATGATTTAACTGTCGACCGTCAATTTTCACTCCCTTTTCGCCCCATTCTGATTTTCGCATGACGTTTTATAGGGTGGCATTGAATAGTTTTGGCGAAATTGTACCACCTTGTCGAACCCCTCTTCTTACGTCAATGGTGATATTGTTGTGGAATAGAGATATTTTGGTCGCGAAATCGTTATAGAGCTCACGAAGAATCATTATGTACTGAGTAGGGACGCCCTGGTTATCCAGAGCCTCTATAACCGCTTCTGTTTGAACTCAATCGAAGGCTTTTTTCAGATCGATGAAAGTGAGACAGTGTGGTTGCTTGTACTCTCGTGAAACTTCCATGAGTTTTGTAATTGAGTGGATGTGGTATGCTAACAAATCCTTTTCAAAACTCTGCTTGTTCGCAAGGCTGTTCTTCATCCGGTGTTCTGTCAATCCTGTTTAGGATGACTCGAGTGAAGAGTTTATAGACAACGGACAGCAAGCAGATTGGGCGATAATTGCCTATGTCGTGAAGGTCTCCCTTTTTGCGCAGACCAAAGGCACTGTGCACTGACGAGGCTACAGGGCCAAAACACGTGTATTGTATTGTATAGGCGCTTATAAAAGAACTCGTGAAAGGCTCAGAAAATAATAAAAATTGTTACATTATATTGTTTTGAGTTAGGTCTGAAAAAACAGTTGAGTACGAAGATACTATCAAAAATCAAGTTAATTAATAAAGTTATTTTACTAGGTGTTGAACTTATTCGCTATTATTTTCGTCAAATGAATGTAGTTCGAAAGTCTGTGAATTAGAATAAATTTTAAAAAATTGTGGAAAAAGCAAAGTAAACAAAAGAAATTTAAACATTTTGAAAGTCATTGCCGTCATTGTTATCTATTTCGTTTTTTTTTTCTGGTTGAACGAGAGGAGCTGCACAAAGAACTGGATTCGCGGCACATATGTCTAAGGACACAACTCTGTATTCCTCAGGTGGTGGCACTCAAATTGAGGGAATGGTATGAATTTATCAATATCTTAACACTATCTAACTGTTCGGTAAACCGCGCTACTGCAGCACTATGTTAACCACTCCGTGTAAAAGTATAGACTGAACTATATTTGCTAATGCTAGAGTGTTTCGTAGCAGTTCAAAGGCCTGCTTTTTCTAAAACTTGGCATGATCAACAAAAATGTCTTATAGATCGGCCTTTTTCAAGTAAATTTCGCGTGATGTTGATACCCTTTTGCGTTTCAATGACTAAGTTCAGGCGCATTGACCTTCTTCAGAGGCTAGACGCACTGTATATTCTAATTGTTCGCTGATTATTTTGATCTAAGGCAACAGCAATTTGATTATCTATAGCAACTCTGGTATTATATAGAAACTACCGCCAGAACACTTATGTGAGAGAGGTTGCAGATGTACCGTGATGCACTGTGGTGAATGAGCCCTAATCATACTGGAAAAAGAATCTGGGAAAGGGCACCATATCATCCAATATGTTCAGACCTCTCATAGTCATACGTGGTCTTTTGCAATTATCTAAAACACCTCCAGAGTTTTTCGCCCATTTGATTCTTGCCCCAAGATTTTTATTATGTGTACAAATATGGCTCTGCCTTCTTTATGCTGTGATTCTTGCAAGAATAAAGATATGCAAATTTTTGTTTCTAGTCTGTCAAAAATGCCATTTACTCATGCTTTTTGTATATATTTTATATGATGGTTTTTATGGGAATTCGAAGATGACGACTTTTGTATCCAAAAAACGCCGTTTTTCGAACTTACTGATTTGTAATTTGAAATGGTAATTTCAAGTAATAATCTGGCGATGCAATGTCGGGAAATTAGGGCGGGCAAGGTAAAACCTCTTGAAACCTCTCACTTTAGCTCTTTTATAACGTTTTGGCTCGGCTTTGCAATACGATCTAGCATTATTATGCAGCAAAATTTTAAAGTTCGCAAAGCTTTTACTTTTAAGTACTATTTTTCCATTAAAATATCATAGCCTCGGTATCGTTCAAATGCGCATTCTCTTTTCGACATTTTAATAAGCAATCTCGCTTTGCTTTGCTTGCAGTGGAACTTGCTTCAAGATCCAATATTCTTGTGTGCAGCTTTTCTAGCATTTTCCGCTACGTGCATTTGTAGTGCATGAGTCCAAGCGAATATGCTCCCACGGCAACCCTATTCTGAAATAAGTGTTGTCAAACTGTATACCATAATGTTTGCAAGAAAATGCGCAGTTGAACAATACCAAAATCGAGCAATTTCATTTACTATTCTTTAAAAAAACCGGAAGGCTAAATTTTTCGCAAACGGCGTTTTTCGAGTGCAGAAGATGTCATTGTCAAAGTCCTATAAAAATCATTATATTGAGTATGTTGTATACTATAAACACATACATGAATAGCGCTTTCAGCGCACTTTTGAATAAGAAAAAAAAACAATTTTTATGTTTTTATCTTTGCTATTATTGCAGCAAAAAATAATTGAACGATGGAGCTATTTGAAAACCTGATAATTTTTTTGTAAACGACTACAAATGATACAATTAATGAACATATTAGGGTGAACCATAAGCTGTAACACTAGAACAATAAACATCAAATTTTTTGAGATGAAGTATTTGAAACTGCATAATATGATACAATGTTTTGACACCTTTGTAAGGTCTGGTATGGCATTTATACAGTGCTAACCAGGCCTGTTACGCCTTATTATAACTTGCAGGTGCCTTCGTTTTATAAGACAGAACTATCCTGTCATGCCACAGACATTTCTCAGCAATTCAGTTCTTGCACCAGAAGCAATCTAATGTTTACATTTCCGACTAAAGAAATGCTGAGAAGTCCGACTAAATAACTCTCGCATTCTTCTAAGTTACAAATTGGTTGACCTCTTCTCTGCTGATAGTTTTCGGCATAAACTCAGCCCCTCAGGTAATAAGGACATTCGCAAAGCTGCGAAGGGCTCCAAGAATGGACACGAAAAAAAGCAAAGTTGTGTGTATACACTTAAATATTCCCACCGATACACGCCAGCGCGTTACTTGATCACAATCTTAGACCTTCTATCAAATATTGCTTAGGGTGTATAAGTATTCAACCTATCCTCCTTTCTATGGTTCATATTGTTCGTTTGGCCGAAGAATGCACCTGAGGGATAAACACACCAATTGGCAAACGGTTCATAACTAGACAGTGTCAGCCAAAATGAGTTCGATATTGACACTCAAGTAGCCCAACCAATAGTAGACCGATGCCACAGCAACCACAACAGAGTTGAGCCAACTACATTTACTCTGACGAATGTAGAAGCAGGGAGTCTCGCACTAAAAGACGATGCTCTTCTTGAATGGAAGAGCGCCGATGATGGGCAGTGGCCCGAAATGACACTCGAATGGAACGTTATCACTACATGATATCATGCATTTTTATATCGAAATTCAAATAAACGAGTCAGTTTGAAGCATGATTTATTATGATAGAAGAATCTCAGGCAAGTTGGCATGCGTACAACTGCTACACCTTCTTAAACTATTACAATTCTGTCACTTCAGTTTTACTTCACTCACCTTTTGGCGTGGTTTGTCGAGCGGAGGAAGTTGATGATCCATCGCAGTTCCCGTAGTCATCACTAATGTGTAGCACAATGGTGAGTATAGATTCATGTATAGACATCTAAAGTATAAAACTCTATAAGATTATACATAGCTTAAAATCTAACATCGATGAGTAATCCAGCTGAGTGTTCCATAATGTTTCATTCAATTTTAATAAGAGTTGTAGCATGGATATTTAATTGTCAATGAAAACAGCTAAGCACATTTTCAGGCAGAACATTTTTTGATATTACTATGCACATAAAATAGGGGATAATAGTTAAAGTCCTCAGTATTAACCAGATTTGAGGGAGGCACTATGCACTCAACTTTATTAAACATCATTAGAAGGTAATGGATGCTTGTGTGACCTATCCAGAGGCATACGATAGCCCATCAGTATATCTAGTCAGTATAGTTCGTTTTTATTCATCCGCTTTTAGCGGTGGCATTATGTTGCAAATATATAGCCAATAATGTTGAGTGATTTGCAAAACCATAAATCTCAAACGATAATCGAACCGTCACTTCATATTATTTCTTAGCGTAATTGTGTTCAATGCCGAAATGTGCTTACCAAGCCAAACCGATGACCGTTGCTTATTGACATATTGATGGCCTGTATCACACAAAAAGTGGTAGCAGAATAGCAGCCTTAGTTAATGCGCGCCCTTAAAGGATAAATTTCTCGTTAAGTTCTCGTACTGAGATTGAAAGTCTTGCATATCACTCATCTATCACATATCAAGTCAGTGCTTCTATTTTTTCAGATATGTTTCAAACAATTCTCCAGTCCCGGAGGGATGAAAGGTTAGATGGAGGTTAGACCAATGATCATCAGATTGTATAGCGAAACATAATAACTGCAGCGTTATATGCGAAATTTTTTTCGTAACTTTTTTAGCTCACATCAATATAAATTCTCATGTGAAGATCTCGTAGAGCAAGCACTTACTTATAGTTGATCTAAAATGGAGCAATCCTAAAACAAATTCATTGTTATATATGCATGAGTGACGCACAAGGAAAAATGCTGGCAAAGAGACGCGCAAGATTGAAGGAGCATAGGCTAATGGTACGGCTGCAAAAAGGACGGCTAGGAAATGGATCGCAAAGTTCAAAGCTGAAGACAACAGGCTAGAGGGATCATTTGCGCTCCGGCCGTTCACAGAATGCTACATTGATCTTGCCCACCGCATCACAAGCACTTTCTTCTGCGCCCCATTTGTTCATGAGTAGCAAATGATTTTGTTCGCACGACAGCTCTGTCCAAGAGCAATCATATGCAATTGTATGCCAGAATATTCACAGGAAATGCGCAGTTGAACTACACCAAACTCGTGAAATTGTAATTATTTCTGGCTGGTTAATTTAGTATTTATTCTCTTGTGTCAAATCTATGAAACAACCTAATAACAGTGATATTTCCTCTATATGCGGTAGGATCGCTGCAGTCACCTCTCATTCCGCTATTTACCGAGTAACTTGAGTGCGCACCAACAGCCTTCTTTCTACTGTGTAGCGGATCTTTTTAGTGAGTATAGCTTAATCAGAAGGCTCAGATGTGATATCATATTTCTGGTAAATTGCCACTTTTCAGAATTTTGAGAAAAGGTGATGACAGATAGCTTAGCTCAGTGCTATCCTAGTTTTCTGAAGTTACATGAACTGCTCTAATTCTTGCTCGAAATGTCTTTCAAATGTAATCGTTTCTTCGGTTTTGGTTGTATGTGTTGCTCACATAGCATTGTGTTGCTACCTCACGCATTACAAACTCATCTCACTTGCAGTTCCCGCCATATGTACGCAACAGAAATACAACAGAAAAGAAAAAAATGTGAATTCTCTAAAGAGTATCACTCACTATCATTCTGGATCTCACTTGAGAAAAGATCGTCCAATGCCTTCCAACTGACAAGGCCTAGATTTGAATCGCATTGGTAGCAGAACACTATTTGATTGATTCAAAATTCAATACTAAATATCGAACAGCAAAGAGATAAAAGTCGTGGAAACAATTGATTTAAGATTATCTACACTTTCAATCGACTGTTTTGAGGCTCCACCTAGAAATAATGCGTCCTGACAACATATTTAAAAATCTTAATGAGATCTGTCATAGCACTTCTGTGCTAGACACGTTTTCCTGCCTTTCCTCATTGGTAGCGCGCTCTCTTTCGATTCAGTCAATCAGCAGCAAATTTTAAGGGGCATACTGGAGCCGTGGACTGTCTAACACTTCTGGCACCTACGAATATACGCTTTAGCAGGGACTAGGCTCCTGTGCATTCAAATCCTCTTATTAATTGCCATCTATCAAGAACAGTTTTCAAGTTTTCGTGCAAGGATATTTAGCCTTAAGATTTGCCTGATCTCAGCGCAATGGGTTTATTCATGTGGTCCATAATGGAGAAAAAAGTCCCGGCTACTCGCTGCACTAGCGTAGACGCATCTAAAACGGCTTTAACAAACGCTTCGGGCAAAACTAAGTTAGTGTGAAAACGCATTCTAGCAACGAGAATTTCCGCAGGCGACTTCGTAAATCTATAGAGGCCATAGAAGGCAAGATTGATAATTTTTGCATAAACTTGTTTGTTCATTTTTGTAGCTGCTGATCAAGTAAACACTTTTATTTTTTCAACTGAATGAATTTAATTATTCATACACTATTTTCTCTGTTGAAGTATCTGAATAAGTTAGCAAAACTTTTCTCGCACCCTGGATTTATAACACCACCGTTTACCATATCGCGCGCCACGTGTGGCAGAGATTTTTTACTTGTGCAATGGAGTGTTAGGAGTTATGTGGCAAATTTACCTTCCTAAAAGATAATTTTACTACTAAGAGATAGATTATCACAATAGATGCTCTAAAAGAGTGTTTGAGCATAAAGAACGTCTGTGTGCCGAAAAGTCTATGATTGAACAAGAAAATCACATTTTTTCAAAATGAAAGAAACTTCTAACTATTATATGGCAAATGTCTCCTTCTTTAAGTAACGTTTTAATAGTCTTTCGACAGCGAAATACCGATTTCGACACTAAGTGTAGTATGTGAGGTGACCTTCATACTTCGCGCTAAGACAGTAAAGAAGATGAAATTTTGTTTACGGAGTGCGCTCCTTCGACTTGCCAGCGGATTTTTTTTGTATTCAATAATAAAATTTCAATTCTAGGAAAACTTTTTTAGTGCGAAAAGCAGATTGTTATTGGAAGACCTCAGAAAAACATAGCTTTAGTAAAAGCGCTCCCTGTTTTTCTTGAAAACTCTTTTCATTACAATTTGCATGGAATGCAGTCGCATTGTGTCCCTGTTTTCTTGGCTTTTTTCGATAAAGCACGTTTTCAGCAGCTTAGTAATAGACATTCAACAGCTCAAGAACGGGGTGCTTTAATAATGAGCCGGATTTGTGAAAAGGCTTTGCTAGTATGTTTGCTAAAACAAGGATAGCGTCTTTTTTCGTAGTGCGTTAAAGAACGAGTTTCGATTTTGATATCTATGATCAACGGTGTGCTCCAGAGCACATATTTAAGTCAATGAGCATGAAGAATATATGGAAATAAGAGCTACTGCACTTATAGTGTATCGAACAAAATGCGGATTTAATCTGAGTTAAAGATTCCAAACAGAAAAAGAGGCGAGCTTCTATTTCGCCAAATGCATTATTCGTTGATTTTCTGAGCTATTTACTGTCGAAATATTTGAGGAAGCATGTATTCGTTAAGTGAAAGGTGTAATGAGGCAGCGCTTTGTGACCCAACTTTTTCAACTATTACAATGTTCTGTACTGCATGCTGTTCGGTGTAGTGAAGAATGAGAATCGGAGCTCTGTGTGATTAAGTATTAATAAATACCGCACAGTTTCGATGAAACTATGCCGATTTCGCAGCATTACTTCATCATGGCAATCGCCTAAAAATCACTCGAGAATCCATACTAGATGATACTCTTTCTTTGAAACGAGGAATTTCTTGTAATTATATTTTGATGCAAGATTTTTTTTTGTAAACTACCATCGTATATACCGCAAGACCCAGCATACTTTACATTCGATATCCATATTTGATCATGAGCTTCATGTCTCATTCATTCTTTCTAAAGCGACAAATGATTGTTGAATCAGGTCTGATAAATTCTTTAACGACTAGATAATTTTCTGTCAAAAATACTATTATCACGTTTTGGTAAACAAGATGAGAAAAGAAGTAGGTTTACAACTAAATGGACTGAAGACCCATACATGTGCTGTTTTAAAATGGATGGTAATCTATTTCGAAGTCTCCCGATGAGTCAGGCATAGAGTGTGAGCGATGGACGCGTAGGGTAGATATATTTTCTTCTAACAGTGCAGTGACCAGAGGAATGCCCGCATTCAATAGATGATATCCATGCCTATACACAGATCAAAGTGTTACACGTACAATGATTCGATAAATGTATAATAATATGAGGAAATCTGGAGTAGCCTGTGAGTTTTATGATAGCCGCCATACCTGTTCAACCCATTATTGCTTCCTCTTTAGGATCATCCAGTAGTAGTCGTCGAGAACATTTTGGTACCTCTTCAATATAACCACGATTGTGGATCGCTGAACTGTGACTGGTAAAATTCGAGGCATTTATCAAAAGTTGAGACTCTTCTTTGCTCAGTGAGATGCGATCCTGATAGTTAGCAAAGTGGATAGCGCAATGTTGTTTAGTAGTGGTAAAAAATCAGTGCATCCCTACAGCTAGCTCATTAGCCTGCCCATTTCTTCGAGTTTGGAAAACTAGCGCCAGATTCATTTGCGCGCATTATTGCTTTCTTGAACATAGTTATCAAAATCCGCAATGTTTCCACTTCACCGCTATCTAACGAATATGCGAAGCCTACTAAGAATTTCTTGAGCAGTGGACGAAACTATAAATTCTTAGAATTTTGTGGGTGTTGGAAGGAGAAAGAAAGCTAAACTCAACAATTGCTCTAATCTGCTCATTATGTATTAGGTGTACAATATGAGTTCGCCGTTCTTTTTTCATTGCGTTGCAATTATAGCAGAAATGAAGATAGGCAAATCCTTCGTTTTACTCTGTTGTGCGTTGAAAACGCTATCTATATGTTTTTTCATGTGCGGAATACTTTATATGACGGTTTTTTCTGGGACTCTGGAGACGATGACTTTTAAACCCGAAAACCATATTTTCGTGAGCTTTACGTTACAGATTTTTTGATCAAAATCAAACGAAATTTCTTGACTTAGATGTCTTTCAGCTGTGCGCTTTCTTAGAAAAATTTTGACATGCATCCAGTCTGTAGTTGCCTCAAGATGGAACTGTCGGTAAAACAAATTTGCGTTTTACTCATGCACGAATGGCACATAGGGAAAAATGCTAGTGAAGCAGCGCACAAAACTTATGGAGCTTCGAGCGAGCTCCATCTGAAGACAAGTACAGACAGGTTATACATCGAAATGTTCGCAAAAAAATACGCAAGCGAATGATACCAAAATTAAATAATTTCATTTACCTTTGCTTAATAAATCTGCAAAGTAAAGTTTACGGCATGTAAAGTTTTCGGATACAATAGTCGTCATCTTCAGGGTCTTGTAAAAAACATCATGTAAAACATTTCGCATATAAAAGCAAATAGCTAATAGCATTTTTGATCCACTTTCAAACAGAAAAGTCGGGTCTCATTTGTACACCTATTTATGTCTATTGGTGATAGAAAAGGCAAAACCTCTCTTCTCTCCATGGTCTTTTGCTTTATCACATTGATACTAAGCGATTGTTATCACGTCTCGAGTGATTTCCGTAACGTGATAAGATATATGCACACGTGGCAGCCGAGTAGGTATATAAAGTTCGCTATTCAGTGAGTGAGACACTTTGCTCACCTCTCGAGCTTAAGCGACACCTCACCGGCCGACGGCCGCTTGAGCTGTGCCCAACAGGTTCTCTTTCATTATCGTCAGACATGTTTCCTTCTTGACCTTCATATTGTAAGGGAATTGATATTCAATAGCTTTTCACACAATTTTTCACTTTAATTTAGATTTTTTTATGGTCTTTATTCCACTTACTTGACGCACAAGTCGTGCGCCACATTACTCTGTGCACACCTCAAAAAGATCCAGAACCCAGATAAGGTGAAGACAGTTTTGCGTATTAACTCTTGTATCACAACAACTTGCATAATCACGTTTCATAGCTATGAATGTTTGAAAGTTTTGGCGCTACCTAAGCCTCCAGCTATCGTCAGTCACTCCCTTTCTGCCTATATATGTATCTGAGTTACACTTCAAATAGTATGACCGCTGCTTTTTCGTTCTGGCTTTTCCATGGTCTTTTTTTCAGCTACTTGGCGTTGCACTTGGTGCTCTCCACCACTTTGTGCACATCTCGGATGTAATTTGGATCTGAAGAAGGTTTGCATAGTTTCACTTATTTTAATTGATTAAGAGCTTTAGCTGATTAACAGCTCATATATGGAAATCTCACATTTTATATGCATATGTATATAGAAGCTTTGACGGTCCTCAAGTCTCCAACTGTCGTCAATCGCGTCCGTTTCGTCTCAGTGTGTTCCGTCGTTACTCATGGATATGAGTTAGAGATTGAACACTCAGTAATGTAACACGAAGCAAATGCCAATTTGGAAGTGCTGTGCGTAAGGGGCGCAATTTTTGGTACAAAGGATTTTTAGGGAAACTTGTTTACGCAGAATACTGTTTTGGCTATGATACAGATGGAAGTGTGGTTCAAAATACTGTGATATATTTTCCATAAAATATTCCCAAAACCTTTACTTAGTGTGCCATTTTCTTTGCAAATTATTATGAATTGAATCAACTTAAGCAACGTGACGTTTATTACCGCAATCCAGTGAGTTTTAGGAAACTTCTATTTAGTCAATGTTTTTCTTCTCGGGAAAAGTCTCAACAAACTTTCGACTTCGGAAGTGTCAGGCGCCTGCTCTGCCCATAGTCCCGGAATTTGACATAAACCATGTCTGCATTATACACACTTTTAACCACTATTTGCACTCTCTGTTGGCAGTATCACCTGTATCACCTGTCGTACCGTTGATCGCCGAGTGACTCAAGCGGGTACCACCAGCACTTCCGTTTTTCCCTATCGCGTACAGAAGTAGCCCAGTGGGTCCTCCACGCTCTAGGGATTTGCTCAGTATCATATCTTTCTTCTATGCCTCTCGTGAAAAAATCGGACCAATGGGTCAGTGGTCATCCCGTAGAGCGCTTGATATGCCGAGGAATATAGTCGGTAACGGCTCTCGTCCATCGGTTGTCGTTGAAGTGCATCACTTGTCCGGCCCACCTTATCTTCGATATACTCACGTGTACATCGACGTCTCTGGTCTTCGATCGTTAATCTAGGTCGCACCTTCAGATCCTTTCTCTCAGTTGCGAGATACGGATACTCCGAACATCTATCTCTCGACTGCGCGTTCAAGAACGCCAAGTGATCTTTCATTCTGGTTACATAGCGGCAAGGTTTCTGCTGTATTCGTTAAGGAACGGATAATCGTCAGTGAAAAAGATGGGCTCGGATACGATGTTTTTTGTCCTCTTCACTACATCTTCGATACATTTGAACGCTCTCCATGCCTCTCGTTTCCTTCTGCCCAACTCTATAGCTAGGTCTTTCATTAAGTTGATTTCCACAAGCGTTGTCGAAATCGGTCAACATTCGTTTCCCTTGGATGATGCCTGGTGTTATGAGGACCATATCATCAGCATAGCGGAAACGGTTTAATTGTCGACGGTCAATTTTCACTCCCATATCTGCCCATTCTACTGTTCGAATGACGTTTTGTAGGGTGGTAGTGAATAGGAAAATTGGCAAATTGTATCTGCTTGTCGATCCTCTCTTTTTAGGTTAATGGTGATATTGTTGTAGAATAAAAATATTTCGCTCGTGAAATCTTCATAAAGCTCATGAAGGATCATTATGTATCGAGTAGGGATGCCCTGTTTATCCAAAGCCTCTACAACAGCTTCTGTTTCCACTGAATCAAAGGTCAGACCGGTGAAAGTGAGACAGAGTAGTTGTTTGTACTTTCGTGAAATTTCAATGGGACATGTACTCGTTTGGATGTGGTCTATGATACTAAATCCTTTTCGGAACCCTGCTTGTTCGCATGACTGTACTCCGTCCAGTGTTCTCTCAATCCAGATTAGGATGACTCGAGCAAAGAATTCGTAGAGAACGGACAGAAAGCCGAATGGGCGATAATTGCATATGTCGTGAAGGTCTCACTTTTTGGACATCAGTACGGTCTTGCTGGTTTTTCATTGTATGGGGACCTTGCATTCTGACAGGTAGCGAGTGAAGAGCCAAGCCAGGGTGTTGATGAAAACTGGCAGCAGGGTCTTCAAATGTTCTGGTCTAACCCTGTCTGGGGCGGGTGTTGTTCTGTTCTTCACCGACGATATAGCATGTCGGATTTCGGAAGGAGGACAGGTGGATCGACATATTCGTCCTCTTTCTATTTATGTGACGATAAGAGGACATGGCTTGCAAAGAGATCCGAGCAGTATTGGTGGATGATTTTTCCATAGCACTTCTCGAAGCTGTAAGTGTCCCGTCAAGGTATCGGAGTGCAATCATCTTGGTCTTATGAATGGCGAAGCCTCGCTGGGCTTTGCGAATGCTCTTCCCAGATTTTGCAGCTTCTGCCACAACTGCTGCTCTTCTCTTTTTGAGGTTTTCTTTTATCGCTTCTCTGCAGCATTTGGTAAGCTCGAACGTTATGTTCCGGTTGCCTGTTGTTCGCGCTATTCGGCGTTGACGTATCAGCTCTAGTTTCTGCGGAAACAGGAATCTCTTCTTGGCTTTAGGACTCTCGGCTTTCATTGCGCTAACTTAAAGATACTCAACGAGCCGGCCGTATTCTTGTCGATATTGTCGACAACGGTATGGTCCCAAGGGCCGACTAATGATTTGAATACATCCCAGTATATGGCAGTTCTAGTACTTTATTGTTTTAATTTAGCGGCTTTCTCTCCTCTTCTCAAAAAACGGAACTTTGCGCGAAGGAGGCGTTGGTCTGATCTTTTCTAGAACTTATAAACAACAGCTACATTGGCCAAGCAAAAATTTCGATCTACTAAGATGTGATTCATTTCGTTATGGCACTCTCCATTGGGGAACTACCACTTCCGTCGCTGAGAATGAGACTTTTGGTATTGCGAGTTACCATGGATGGTGTGAGTGGCCATGATAAACTCAGACAACCTCTCACCCTGTTCATTCCATTCTAGTCCATAGGTCCAAATGTGACGCTCTTCAGACGTTCTCCTAGGTCCAATTTTTGCGTTAAAATCTCCGACAATGACCTTTATGAATGTATGATCTTCGCTGAAGAATTTTTCGAGGTCCATATAAAACGCTTTGACTTCGTCTTCGTCATAGCTTGATGTTGGTGCATAAGCAATAAAGATGGTGGAAGCCGGCACAGAACCTACAGATAGTCATTTCAGCCCGATTTGGTCTTCACAGCCTAGTTTGGCCCTGAGATTTCAGCAGCCTCTCCGTGCTCGTCCTATCAGGCGCTGCCGTACCAGGGGCTCTTTCAGGGTCAGGAAAATAAGGCCCATATTTATAGCTGTTTCCAGCTTTTTGATACGCAAATTATAGCTTGCTAGGCTCTAATCGTGAGGGCTGGATACTCACGAGTAGCTTGCCAGTCTCTCTCGAAGGGGCGGTAATAGCTTATTTGTTTGAGGCAACTCCTAACCGCCTCCCATGTACTTTTAGAGCCGCTTGATTGCAGGCTTTTGGCCGACTTTACTCTCAGAAATAGAGCTTCATTAAGTCGACGCTGCAAAAACAGGGAGCTCCTCTTCTGAATCCTCCTGCGTCTCTGGGAAGCACACGATCACTTTTAGCCTCCGTTTATTCTCCTATTCATGACCTGGGGGAGTGCAGATGCCCTCGCGACTAAACGGGCGGGATCCTTAAAAAAGGTAAGTCCGTGGAACACCAGATTTATTAACAATAATTAATCAAAATAGCATGGTTTTAATATCAGTCAAATGTGCATTCTCTTACGAACATTTTGGTAAGCAACTTGCCTATGTTTGCTTTGAAATGTAGCCTTTGTGGCGAAGGAGTTTGCTTGCTCCTCATCCACGATTGGTGCGTAATAAATATCATATTAGTGAAGCGGCGCCCAAGATCAATGGAACTTGAGGCGTTGATACGACTACAGAAAAGATGGTTAGGTAGGCAGCGGTCTGCAAAGTTCAAAGCTGAAGAAAACACTCTGGATGATTACTCCCGCTTGAGAAGTTCACAGGAAGCTCCACTGACCTTGTGCGCCGCTTCATTCGCATTCTCCCTCTGCGCACCACTCGTTGAGTAACAAAAGCAAAATTGTTCCTACAGCAAATCCCACCTTTGAGCAAACATAGGCAAGTTGCATTCTAAATGGTTTACAAGAAAATGCGCAATTAAACGATATCAAAATCACGCAATTATAATTATTCTGGTTGTCAGATTTGGGTTTTAGTGCCTTGGTGCCAAAATATATGGAACAACGTAATATGCAGACCCAGTATGGTAGTTACAGAGCTGTGAAGATTTATGTTAAAAGTATGTTAGTAGAACGCACTGTGAAGGTACTTTCAAAGACCAAGCTTGTTACCAGGATGTGTGTCATCCATTGACGTTTTCTGGGATCAAATAAGAGTTTTGCGGTCATGATCGTCGAGCCCTGATGACAAAGTCTCCTCAGGAATAATTCGGAGCTACAGTGATCTCTATCGGGGAAATGGCTTTTGTTTTGTAAGTAAATGTCTTGTATTTAGAGTGCATCGATTAAAGCTTTGATCTTCTTGAAGTGGAGTTTTTGATGACGATAACCAATTTCGTTTGTAGCGGCGAATGTTTGAGGTTATTGAAAACAAAATTGCAATCTACTGGATACCACTGATCGGGCTTTACCTTCACAAAGTGAGACCGGTTACTGACTGAACTATTCGATCACATTTCATTGCGCTATAATGGTCACATAAGTGTGAAAGATCTCGGCAGCCAAATTTGGTGGTATCTCTTTCTCATATTGACCAGTCGCTTGTTTGACAGAACGTTATAAGCCTTTCGAAGAGCAGATATGGAAGTTCCAGTGGCATACGTATGTCTGAGCGCACTCGCTTGCCTCATCAGAGCTACATGCTTTACAGCTCACCCTTACCACCAATAGCAGTAGCGTCGCAAATGTATCAGTTTAAACAAAGTGAACTATCACTTCACGTTGCGTTCAAAAGTAATTTTCGATCGATAGTCTACGGCGGTTACGAAGCACATAACAATACCTTCCAATCAACTATGTTTGAGATCTCGCTCAAAAACTCACTACACTCTAATAGAATGTTTTTAAACTTTCTAATCACTTCACAGCACATATTGAGTAATCTTTTCTTTTCGTCTAGAGTGACACAATTTCGGCGTCGATGATATCAAGAGTAGGGTGAGCCGTATGACATTAGCTACTGGTGAGGCGTGCAAGAACGTCGGAACGTGCGTATACTAGTGGAAATGACCTATTAGATCTTCAAAAGGCTTGAAACCTTCCACCAGAGTATATTGAAATTTTTTAACGGGCTTTCAAAATTAGTTGATTGAAAGGCATTATCACTTAGCTGTTTTAATTTTTCAGCTTATATTTAAGTATGAACATTATTCATCTCTCCAACCTGGAACAAAGCCAATGCTTCATCTAAAGCGCTGCATTTCTGAAGCGAAAAACCAGGTAGTTATCAAAAAAGTCATATTGTAAAGTGATGCTTAACATTTTTATTCTATTTAATCTATACTTATTCCTATTTCAATTCCATCTATCGTTTATTTCCTATGTGAGCTACAGGTCGCCTTTGCTCACGGCAACAAATGATTATATTGCTAATTAGTCAATTTCATCATCATTTTATATCTTTGATCACAAACATTATGAAATAAGCACATCCGTCTTGATTCACTCGCTCAAAAATCTCAAGATCGTCTAAGTGGCTGAGAATTTCAGCAGATGAATAGTTTGCGTGAAAAAAGAAAACCATCACAAGCACATTTTGCGCGAAGCGACTACAATCCAAGGGCCTCATAAAGGCAAAAATTTTTAAGACAACTGGGCATTCATTCATGCCAAAATTACTTTTTCAAAAGTTCCTTTGACATCATTTCATTTTTCTGGAAGCGATGAAGTTTTTTTGGAATCAAAATTTTCTGTGAAGTCGAAACAACGCACTCCGAAAGCAAGACATCATATCTCTCGTGGTTGAAATTATGTACTATGCATATCTTTTACCCAAACAACAGTAGTATTGGAGTCAGAATTTTTCAAGCCATCCATTGAATGTAAAGTTCTACACAAAATGAAATAAACATTCAATATAATCTAAGAATTTGCTTCGTTTCATAAGGTGATCTATTATATCTACTTTTAGTGGAAATATAGAAATTGTAGAGTGTCATAGTGATATTTTCATGCTACACGTAAGATCAAACTGTGCGATCAATCAACAGTTTGATAGATATTGAAGCACACCCCCTACCTCATGAAACTCTAAATGTGAGATATAGTCTTATTTATACTATTAGAAAACAATAAATAGGTCTTTATCAAAAGTGCACCCTCGAAATTTTCGAGATTCGACCAATCGAATGAATCTCAAAATGTTGGAAAATCAGAAAGTGCGTTTTTACCTCCCAAAGTGGACCTCTAGGACTTATCAAATGTTCCATAATATCGACTGTTTTAAACCTCGCAATAAACATTCGAAATAAATTTTAAAAAAAAAGAATGTGTAAAGCCTAAGCGAGGTTTGTACGCCAGGGCCACACACCGGTGTTCAGGAGGCTTCGGCCTCCTCATCGGTGACCCGGCCCCACATTAAACCCTGCATTATAGCAGGGAGAAAGGCGTATGTGGTGATGGCACAGTGTACAATGACACAGGTCCATCACCACTTCTCAGTCGATTGATCTCGGCTCGTAGAACAAATTTGATTAATGAAATCGACCGTTTATCAAACCTCGCAATAAACATCTAAAAAATTCCAGGAAAAAAACAATGTTTAGAGCCTAAGCGAGGTTTGTACGCAAGGGCCATACATTGGCGTTTCGGAGGTTTCGGCCACTCGTCAGTGACCCCGCCCCACATTAATCCTTGCATTATAGCAAGGAGGGAGACCAGACTCAAACATCCTTTTTTTGGAATTATTTTCAATGTTTCTTGCGAGGTCTAAAAAACAATCGATGTAATGGATCAGTTTTGTTTCACCAGCCAAGAACCATCGACTGAGAAGTGGTGATGGGCCAGTGTCAGTACACTGTGCCATCACCACATACGCCTTCCTCCCTGCTATAATGCAGGGCTTAATGTGGGGCGGGGGTCACTGACGAGGAGACCGAAACCTCCGAAACACCGGCATATGGTCCTGGCGTACAAACCTCGCTTAGGCTCTAAACATTCTTTTTTTTGGAAATATCAGTAGGATATACTTCAGAGGACAACACCAGTTGTAATATCTGCGGGATAAGCAACCAATGGATTACAAGATGTTAAGGAAAAAATGTGCTCACTAAAAAGCCCATTGAGAAGGAATTAAAATTTGTGGACATAGTATCTCTTACTTTCACAACACAGTTGCAGAACCTTTACGCTTTTCGTCGCCAGAGTGTCAAAAAATCACGTTTTAACTTGTGAGGGCTCGATTTTCATTCAGATTTACTAAAGCACATAACGCCATGTTGCTTCATGTACATGCTTACTATTACGCTCTACCTTTCCTTCGAGTGCTTTATTAAGACCACGCTCAAATTTCAATAGATCCTTTCATTATTATTTGAGCCAACATGTCATGTGGTCTGGTAAGGCTCTTGTACAGCCCGAGACACGTGTTTCGTCCTTACAGACTCAGCATCAGCCGGGCAGAACCCGTCGTCTGTCGATCTTTTCATAGTCAATTCTCTCGGGAGCGTCACACTCCTTATATATAGTTATCGACCGTTAGTGTTTCTGGCAGTTCTGGTAGCATTGCAGCTAGTGTTATGATACATTGGAAAACATGGTGTTAAGCAAAGCATTGCTTTAATTACCTCTTTAGCACTCTTCTGTAATCAATCAGAGAGAGAGCACTATAGCTCGACTTGCCTTAAAAGTGCAGGAGGAATCGTCTCATTCAGCATTCTATGATATTCATATAGTAAAGACAAAGAAACGTCTCGCTCAACATTCCAGGATATTTATTTAGTAAAAACGAAGTTCTCTTGCAGCAGTCGAAGCGTCACTTGAGATATTCGAAGAGCTTCGAGGAGGATGAAAGGATAAAAGTAACAAGGGAATTTGAATGCAAAAAATCACTGAAATCCGCACGATAACTGTGATGCCCACTATAGCGAAACATCTGATCCACTTCACAACATTTATGTGTGTTGTTTTTTTTCACTCTGCGGATCTCACTGCTTCAAGCATTCAAATCATTTTTCATACTCTTTTTGAACCAGATGATAGGTTGGGAAAAAATTCTGGGATAGTGCTTGAAAGGAATGCACCTATTACACCTGAACAAAGACAAAACTAATAGACAAAGTAGTCCCTTCAACTTCAACCACTTCATGCCACTTCTCCAGCAAAAGATCGACTCCGTAAGCACAGAATTCCGATTTGCCGCTGTTCAAGGAATGAAAGACAGAATTGTGCAATTCAATATCGGTACCGAACGATTTGTCGTCAACCAGTGCTCCATTGAACGAAACTTTCTCCACCTTCGTCAATTTTTTTGAACCACTAGTGCGCTTGCTTTTGCCAACTCTGTCTCCTTCCCAAGCCAGTTCGATGTGTTCAC
This sequence comes from Parelaphostrongylus tenuis, assembly GCA_019055375.1. NCBI lineage: Eukaryota > Metazoa > Nematoda > Chromadorea > Rhabditida > Metastrongylidae > Parelaphostrongylus > Parelaphostrongylus tenuis. The sequence continues at coordinate 94,043 of JAHQIW010004326.1, read as the reverse complement.
TTTCCCACGTTGTATTGAACCCAACAGCCATTCGCGTATCATCAACAGTCTAATTTGCTCGCTTGTTAACTCCAACCTGAATGAAAAAGATTAACTATATGCCAACCAACGTGGGAAAAGATGGACTACTGAAAGCCTAAAATTAAAAAAATGGTCTACACTCAAAAAGATCACGGGCAATTTCTCAGAACTTTCTCTCCAACCTACTAGAATACTGATTAAGCGCGTCTCTTTGCAATCTCGAATATAGCTTACATATGGCGTTCCGTAAAGTCATTGTTATAACGGGTCGTCTATATAAGTAATTCAGGTGGTGTTCTGTAATAACAGGTAATACCGGGATATTAGATTCTACCCGTTTTCTCATTTTATAGGAAAACGACTTTAACAAATCGTAGCTATTCTGAATAAAGCTTCTCACATATCGGCGGCTGACGCTGACACCTTAGAAACTCTTAACAAGGACAATTTTCAGAGTTTGTGTGCCTGAGTCGTATATAACCAGTCATACGTAGTAAAGACGAATCTATCAAGTACTCACCCAGATTAATGTTGTCTCATATTCCAGATTGCAATACTTAACTCGTAGCTGATCAACGGAAACGGTCACATTTTACATCAATTCTCGATTGAGGCATAAAGATACGTTCTTCTTCCTTGTCATGGAGTTAGTTGGTAAAAGTCTCGCATATCTCAAAGCGTTACACTCTAATGAAGTATGGACTTTTGCACTTATCGCTGTCATCGTAGTTTTCGCAAAGATTTTTCTGTCTTAAGGTGTTCACGGACCAACTAGTATGGGTGCAGGCATGTGTCTAGAGGCATGTGAAGATTTACATGAGCACGGTTTTATACATCGAGATCTAGTGCCGGTCAATTGCGCATGTGATATGGGAGACAAGAAACGAGTGGTAAGGGCTTATATTCTAAAGAATCGCAACCGATGCAGGATCCACAAGCAAAATTATGAATTTTATGAATGATCTAACTAAATTTAATGTATTTAGGCACTTTTCGCGGTGAAATGACGATAAAGATATACCATGTAATGCAGAGTGAAGTGCAAAATTTCCATGAATATTAATAGAATTTTTAGGTATACACACTTGATTTTGGAATAGCAAGAAAAATCATAAATGTGGAAGGTAAACTAAAAACACGCGATAAATTCTTCTATCTAAAGTATTTGTTTGATTTAACCTTCAATCGTCGCCCCTCTATAATTTGACCATTCGCCTTTCGATCCCTATACTCTCTGTTGGCTCTTTTATATGAGAACGAAAGAACTGCTGCCTTATAGAGGCAAAGACGATTTAAAAACTTTTTCTGCATCATTTTTCGTGTCATTCCCTAAAATATCAGGTATTACCGCGAGGTTTGAAAACGCACAAAACGCTCAATATAACGAAACTAACGCAATCTGAGTGTGACAAGCAACAGCGAACTGTTTTGTTGATACAGGGCGATATCACACTTAATTAAGTCTTTGCTTCTGAACAGTAAAAAAGATAACACTAATGATTATTGTAATGGTGACTTGGCATAATGGGCGCGTTTGATAAAGAGGGATTGAGCTAATAAGATACATCTGCCTTTTCAAAAAACTTCAAGCATGGCTTTTTGGAATAGTATCTTTCATCAAATCGAGTGGTATTTAACTTTTTAACGCTCTAGCTTCAAAACTGGCTACTTTTTAACATTATACTTATTAAGGCAACGATTCGATTTGCTTCAATGGCCTGATATAGAAATGTTGAGAAGGGTCCAAAAGATGACTGTGAATCATGGTTTTATCTGATATTGGATGTAACAATTCCAGCAGGTTTATTTTTCGATAAAATTTTTTGAATTGGATGATCTATAGCATATCTTATATGAAAAAAATTGCAACGAAAAAACTGACCGAACCAACAACTAAGAAGTGATCAAAAACAGTTGAACAGTAGCGCGATCATAGTTGTGAATTATATGGACATACTGGAAAAAACATACTGTTCTTGTGATCATCTACACGAATTTTTAGTTTCCCTGCCTTTCATTAATCATGTGATGTTCTAACTCCTTGGCAAGAGGTTACGGAAAGTAGCATGATGGCGACGTCGCGTCTCACTCAGCTACTGTATAATGATGGCGTCGCGCCCTCTTCAACAATTTGTATAGACGGACTCTGCAATGGAAATAAAGGACACCGTTAGGTAAACTGATGTCTTAAGGGGACGCATTATTATTAATGTATTGTGGGATATTACTTCGAAGGCTTCTATAGGGATAATTCCAATAAGAAGTATACCAATGTGGCAAGAAAATTTTATGTATCATTGACTGAAACTTCATCTGTACTTTGTTATTATTTTTTGAGAGTAATAGGGATACAGGTAAAAATGGTATTTGACCGTTATTCGGTGGTTAAGCAAATTTTTCTGCCCTAGTCAGTAGTCAGAGATAGTCCTTACACGGAGTTCACCAGTTGGATCAAAAAGAGGAGTGTTCGGTTAATATGATTCAAAGGTTTTCATATCAGTACTGCACTTCCATCAGGCACAGTACCGACATTTTTGGCGTCTGATATAAAATTGCTCCCGTAATCTAGGTTACTTCCTCAGATGATTCCAGATCACAGTTTCAAAATGTACTACCTATGTAGCATTTGTGCTATGACGATATAGACAAGGGTGAAAAAAATCTAAACATAGGAAATTAAAAAGGGATAAACAAACAAACTAGCAAAGAAATGTTAACATTGTTAGATAATACGCTTTCAGAAGTTTCATATCAAAAACTGACTTTACAGGTTTAGTATGAAAATCGAAAAACGAGAAGGATGACGTTCTAAAAGTGAAGAATCAAATGCGTACAAGAAAAGAGTGAGTGGCGATATTATCACTTTTAGAGAATTAGGAAGTACGAAAGTTAGGATTGCGGTTAGCCAGAAGGTCGCTCAACCTAAATCCATTATGGAATCACCCTACTACTTATATTTAGAAACATTTATTGATTGTCATTTAGCCTATGTTAGTGCCATGAAATGATCACAATTGTTGTGCGGTGCCTTTTCGTTCAATCTCCTCGGGGATCTATTGTTAGATAATATTGCTTGGCCATCAAACACTCCAAACAAACATCTCGGTGACTGTTTCACCATACGTTGAGTGTAAAAAGTTCGTCATCGTTTTACCCATATAGGGGTAGATCCCAGAGCAACTGAATGAACGAAAAGGGACTGTGCAAATGATGAGGCTAGAAAGCCAAAGCCTTGTATCTCACTGTATAAGTGCCCATAACAGATCTCATGAGAGGCTTAAACGACCTTGGCAGATGGTAACGTTCCTAAGTGAGGTGTGAATGTTGCCAATTGCATTTATTGATTACGAATGCAATTTGTTTAAAAAGTTCAGAAGAATCGTTTTCTTGTTTATTTCTTAATGCAATCCTCACTAATATCATCACAGTCGCTCTCTCCGTCATCATAGCCGACTTCGCTGTCTTAATCATTTGTGAAAATTGTAAGACCAAACGCAATGCTTCATTATGCTGCTCTTAGTGGTGTGCCATGCAAAAAAGAGCTCAGTGAGATGTTAGATTCACACTGACAGCTTGAAATATCACGGCCTGTCGATTACTAGTTCATCTACAAATCATCAGAGCAGGTTCGAAAAATATGATTGCGATTATAGTTATCGCTATTAATGTAGAATAGAGTCGTCGACTATAATTTATCTCTAATTCCGCCAACTGGGGAGAGCATATGGCAGTCACTTCTGTCAGACGGAAGCATTCTTTAACCTTTGAGGAACGAAGCCTTTTCACCTCTTCACAAAATTTTTGTAAGTATACTATTTCCTGAAAAGGCCTTTTCAGTGCTTCATAGCAAAGAAATTGAAAATTAAGTTCCACGCTAGGCGAATTTTGACGCGTTTTTTGCTGAAAAGAGATTCTCTTTTGAACTTTTGGTGACCATTCGCAAGCTTGTATCTCACGCGATCAGGCTCTGCTCGTTTGACAAAATTGCTTTTAGTAGAAGCGAAAATAAAACTGAGTTTTGCACTCGGCGAGCAGTTTTTTCTCTGCAGGAGAATGTGATGAGACTGTGAATGGATTTTCGTAACATTCTCAACAAATGTTGTCAAGGTGCCAGGGCTCATGGATGGTCTTATAAAAGATCTGATAGTTGTATAGTAACGTGAATTCAGTTGATTTGAAACAAGGCTTAGTTATTGAAAAGATATTCATAGAGCACTTGAAGAGACAAAAAAGATGGCGTTTTGCACTCCTAGGCTGCTTAGGCTGATGCTTGTGGCGAGTTTGGTGAAAATTGGAACATATACCCATGGGACAATAGGGTGAAGTTTGTTCTACAATTTTAGTTTGGAAATACCTGAAATTTTCTAGAAAAATGTCGATTAGTTCCAAACAAATAACAAAAACACGCGCAAATTGCTTGCGCGTCGATTGTGAAGTTCATTACATTTTTTTCTCTAAAAGGCGCATTGATGGCCTTTTCACAACTATGTGCAGTATCAAAGTTACCAAGAATTCGGTATCGAATCTCTGCTGAAATTCCACTAAAAGAGGAAAAGACTTCACCCCTAAATGGTACAAAAATGGATCGGAATATCCAATTTGTAAAGACTGCCGTATAAATGAGATGGTTTACCTATCTTTGTTCATACATTCATAAAGTTATAAAGTTACTGTTAATAGCACCAATGGGAAAACTTCAGGAGTGCATAATGAAGCTGGCTTCCACAACTTTTTCTCGAAACTTCTCGAATTATTTCAAATTTTATACTAGATGTGTTTCGTTTTCATTTGCGTGACCTTGACACGTTTCAGACTAGAGCTTAAGGGCATCAATCATGGAGAGCCAGCCCCTACGCCTTCTCCACTTAAGCCAATGCATTTGGTGCTATGGCCGGGAATCGAACCCGGGTTGCTCACGTAGCAGTTGAGCATTCTACCACTGAACCAGAGATGAACAATGATGTATAGGCAATCGGCTCGGATTATTCTCTGTGAAGAAAACAAATGTGTCGCAACGTTGCCTGGGTCGATCTACTTTCGTCAAGCTCGTGTTATTATGTGTCATATCTTCAATAAAGAATGCGAATCGCTACAGTTCTGAGAGATTTCTTCGTTCAGATTGTTTACGTTAAAATATGAGCGGTGATTTTATCTTCAGTAAACATACCATTACGTGAAGTTTGTTCCAAAGATCAATGCATGGGATAGTCTCCCTGTATTCTGTATACATATCTTTACATCATTGTGTATTTATGAGTCTGACGCGACACAAATACATGGAATGATTACTGAGCATCAAAAAAGCTATTGGCAGGAGATTCAAAAACATATCTGAAACGAATAAATTATTCAAAACAGGTAAAGTAAAGCATTTTCAAGGGGTATTTGTGACGGACGTAGTTGGAAGAAGACTTGCTACCTTGCTATGTGAAAAATCATTCTCAGCTGCTGAGGAAAACTACTCGTCATTCTTTTGGTCACTAATATTTCTTCGTATTAGAAGAATCTATTGCCCTCGCTCAAACATAATTTTTGTTGGCGATTAAATAACATGGGTTCTTTAGGTTTTTGGTGTTATTTGATTGCTGATTTCCCATTGTTGATTGCATATGGCAAGTGAGTATCAGTTTTTGCTTTCATTTATGAAACAATGGGCCTACATTACCCTGTTTATCACATGGTTTCACCTACGTTTTTCCTAGGCTCTGATGAATAATCAGGTGAATTTTAGATATACCCAATAATGTAGAGTGGATGTGCAAAACTTTCCTGTTTGGCGAGACTCAAACCCGAATTTCACCCTATGCGGGGCGCGTTCTTCATCCTTTGCGCTACCGATGCCTACTTTGAAATCACTGTTCAAGCGCTATAACGCATCTATATGTACCAAGAGTGGTGGCAAAACAGAGTTAGTGGAAGATACAGAAGCGAGTTCGATTCTTGCATGACTTCAAGGTTTTGCACATCACTTCACATCATTGGATAAACTTATAACATCATATCACCGCCAGAATCGGTTGGATAAAAGAAAGTCTGTTTGACCAGGTAAGTTTTTCGAGTGGAAGAGAGAGTTTCTCTGCTATAATAACACTCGTAAATACTTGGGCAGTTGTCTTAAATAGTTTGACATGCCGTCAGTGAACGCTATAAATATAGTTTCAACCGCAGTTTCTCGCCATATTCTCACTGTCAATACTGGTAGCTATATTCCTGTATGCATAAATCGATGTGTATCTAGAACGCTTCAATTCCATCTTTGTTATTCCTTACGTGATCTGTAATGCGAAAATGCAACTCTATGCGGTACAGTCCAGAACTGGAAATATTTAATTAATAGCATGATGTGAAAACTTCTAGGGAAATGAATAAATGAGTGTGTCCGTATAATCGAAATTCATTAACGGAGCTTCACGCAAATCTTTTTCTTAAATTTAATTTAACTCAGGGCTACGAATCTCCTCGATCACTGTCAAAAGTGGCTAGCTTGATAAGTTGTAAAGTTGTTAGTTAATAAAATATACTCTCCATTTTTCCAGACTGTCTAAACATCACTAACTTGCACTTTGATGAAAGTCCTTTAATGGAGATATTTCTCTGGTCTATTACGTTATATCCAGGAAATGGAGCGCGTGTAGCGCAGCTGTTAAATGCCTTGCGTTACATATATATTCTTTCTTCAATCCAGCCATCACGGTGTGTTGTGCCTCATATCCATTGCGGATCAACAAATCACCGCCACTGTTTTCTGAAGGAATGACAGTACAGACTTGTTGCATCGGTGGGCCGGTAGCAGTCAACCTCAAGGTCAGTTATGCATACAGTCATTTCTAATATCTTTTGATAAATCGAATGCATGCGCACATCTCCTTCAAATTAGTCATCGGAGGGAGCCTTGTCTTTTATAATCCTTTCTAGCTCATCTGTTGAAATGCTGTTTTTTGGAAAGCTTTCCTGCCTGACTCCTACATCACTGATCTGCTTTCGATTCGTAACCCACTAAAGTAAAAATGTAATTTCGTACCATTTGTTCATAGTGTTTTCTTAACACCACGCTCAAATTTCAATCACCTGTATCACCTGTTGTTCCGTTGATCGTCGAGTGACTCGAGCGGGTACCAGCCTTCCATTTTTCCCTCTCGCGTGCAAGAGTAGCCCAGTGGGTCCTCTTCGCTGTAGGGACTCGCTGAGCATCATATCTTTCTTTTATAGCTTTCGTAAAGAAATCGCACCAACAGGTCGCTGATCTTCTTTAGAGCGCTTGATGTCCCGAGGAATATCAATATACCTTGTAATTATTCTTGAGCCATTCACGTGGTCAGTTATGGGCAGTTATACAATGCAATACCCGTGTTTCAACCTTGCAGCCTCGTTAGCTTCGTGGTGCCTTTAATTTTGAGTCGAAACCTCTTGACGGAGAGCCCTTCTACATAGAGGAATCGCAGATGTAATAATGACAGCTCCATCAAGAGATTAAAATCACCAAACGGGCAGTATGTAAACTAAGTAAGTGTGTACACTGAGTACAACACTGCCTGCTTGGTGACTTTTATCACTTGTTGGCTCCTCTCAATATTACGTCAGCGATTCATCTATGTGGAGAATTGGCTTAAGAAGAAAGACACAGTGCAACTAACGAAGCTACAAGGCCGAAACACCTGTATTGAACTGTATGAGTGCCCATAACAGATCTCATGAAAGGCTCAAAAATGATTATTTAAGATATATTAAAAACTTTTTGTGCGTCTGCTATATCTTAGGATGTATCCTTCTCTTGAAAATGTAGAATGAGTGAACAGCATTTTATCAATACTCAGTGTTAGGCATATTGACACAGTTGTAACATTCTGGCAGACAATCACGTAGTTCGATGACATCAGCTGTTTGCAGTCGGTTCTGCCAGCAGTGGTGAATCACGCGAAGATAAAAGTAAGAATATGTAATCATGTGCAAAAGTTTCTGCAAAATGAATCTTATGTTTTTTCAATTTGAGGGTATTAAGTGATAAAATAAAAATTAATGTTTCGTTTGTCGTTATAGAAGTTGTGTAAATCGTCTCCTTTCATAATTTCTCTATCACGACCCATCATTGCAGTCTATTTCTCGAAAGAGGCTATAGAGCCAGTTCCATGCTTATCACTGCTATCTGATACACAGCCTTACTAACCACTGCGCTGCCTCACCCGCTACCTAAATACTCACCTATAAATGTGCCCTTTTATTTGCATATTTGCGACATCTACGACAACAAGAAATCGGGTTTTTCCTTTGAGTCTAAACTGTCGGCGGAGGTGGCAGTGCTACAAAAAGTGTTGTCGATGAATATCTCAATATACGTAGCTTCAGTATTTCTTTTAGTAGAAATCACTGCTGATTGAGCTATACATTGTCTATTAGTGTCTAAGAAAAAGCGCCTGTTGTGTTATCCCACAAAAGCTTTTTTTATTCTTTTAACTTTTGAAACTTTCGGTGTTTTATGACAACATTTTTGTGAGATTGTTACAAAATTGAGAAATAAATCAGTAACTCAATATAGTCTCTCTTTTCGAGTTCTTCTACTGTAATCTTTAACGCACTGTAACGATGTGGGCATCTAGAGTTTCTTTCAATAAACATACTCTTTTGGCAGATTAACAATTAGCACTGCTGTTGTTGATATGGTCTGTAATAATGTTTAAAGCCTTATCGAGGCTGTTACATCAGAACCATACATGTGTTTCGGAGGTATCGCCCTCTTTATCAATGATCCAAGCTCCACAGTGAGCTCTACATTGTAGCAGAGAGGCGAGACGTATGTGGTGGTAGCACAACGTACAATCACATTTTGTCATCACCATTTTCAGTCGATGAATTGAGGTTGCTGGATATAAAGTGTGATTGCTGAGAATTGATACATAACAAGGTTGGGTGAGTTCGTGCTCGATAACGGCCCGTCACCGACATTGAGGCAAGTAAGAGCTATCCAACACCTTTCGAGTACGGTATTGTGGAAGCACAGCCATCAAATGAACTTTTGTTTTTTCTCAATGCATAGTCTCCAAACATAGATGTTCAACTTATCGTCAACTTCAATAAGTCCTCCTGAGCAGTTACCTCGCCAGGTACAACAGGTCTTGCGAGCTGGTGGTAAATTTTTGAGTGCTCGATACACATAATTGACAACATAGTTTTGCTTGAAAGGAGTATGGATGGATGCAGAAAAAAGCGAAAATCGATGGAAATTTAGCGTTGAATGGCCTTCCTCCTCATACCGTCCACGACTTGCGCGTTACCACTTTTAAATACTTTCTTTTTGTTCTTGAGTCTCAAACGACCACTACCAGGTGGTTTCTTTACAGTACCCACATTAGTACGAATGATTCTCTTTATCGGCACTGAAAAATGGAAATGAGACTGTTTTGGATACACAAAGGTTATTGGTGATTAACTACTTGCTTCAACACTTATTCCGCCTTGAGAAAACTTACTGTTCTTTCAAGCTTATAATACTTTTACTCCGGCGACTGCATAGATAATAGCAACGACTGAATACATGCAATTTTGTATAAACTGAAGCGATGATGTCCATAAATGTTTCGTCACTGTTGCTATGATCGCTTTAAGAATTTACATTGATTTTGCCTTGAAAGTTCGGAAAACTAGGATGAAAGTAGTGTTCTCGACTGAATGCCAACGGTTGTAGTGATATAAAAACTTGTGTAGCCAGTTAGGAATCGGCTAAATATGCGATCTTTTTCACCTCACTTTCACATTATGAACTCTCCTCACCTATGCTCATTATATAATATGTCATCAACTTCTGAGTGTTCCTGACGAATTCGTATATGAATTTGATTTTTTTTCTTATTAACAGTTAAGGGATTATGCGTTGCCTTACCTAACAGCATCGAGTCAGCACACATCCAGAGCTAAACGATGTCTAATTCATTCTATTCTATCCATAATTTTTTTTGTTGAAAGAAATCTTCGATGAAGGTCTGTGATCAATTCCATTTCTCTTGTTCATGAGTGATTTCGCTTCCTTATTGTAAGCTTTCTTTAGACCATTTCATTTCGCATCGAAGCGCGCTAGCATAGTGCCGAGTGGGACCGAAATGCATAATTTGCGCTACCTAACCCGCTTTTTGCTTGTCACGCATTCAGTACATCGGTTTTCGTGCCTCAATCCTTCTATTAAAAGCTTCCGTTTTTTGCAGCTATAAAAAGATAGTTTATTTTTGAACATGAAATTGATGTATTATGTATGCGTTTTGCGTAAAGCATACTGGGTTATATGGGTTTGGCAAAGTACGTTTGTAGCCTAGTAGTTATACGTGCTCTGCAATGCTCATTGGATCGATCGATGGTTTAGTCAAGCGCTCAGGATCCACAAAGATTTCCATTACTCCAATGTCAACAAACTGATGCACTTTTGCCTTAGGAAAGTAGCTATACCAACCACCATAAGAGGTGGGCTAGCTTCTGTCGACGTGTAGTTCATATGAATATATGAAATTAGGCGTATACCACATCCACTCTATACCTCTGATATTGCTCTATCACTCTACCATATCTTCCACGCCTTAAAGCAGCATCTGTGAGAAGAGAAGGTTGAAAATTGCAACGAATTCAAAGGTCACTTCACCTACCTCTTTGATCAGCAACCTTATTCGCACTGAAAGAAAGGCATTTAATCCTTGCCTAGCAAATGGTTACAAATCATGATCCTGACGTTGCATTGTTGAGTAACTGATTTCTTTGGACCGGCTGCAAGTGAATCGGCAAAAGCATCAAAATGCAAAGGATATTACAGAACACCCTAAATAGAAATAGAGCATAAAAAAATTTGTGAATTTTTCATGTTGTTAATTTTAGCTCTCATATAAAACTTTTTACTAATGCTGATTATTTTTTGAAGCCTATCTTTGATTTTGTTCTAAAATCTGTTTTATTCATTTCTCTATTTTTGGTTATGCTCAAGTTATGGATCGTAAAAATCAACGTGTCGCAGCAGTTGAGTTGCACTAGATGGGAATGAAAACGATCGAAAATGTCAAATTAATGTTCCATATCAACAAATCTCTACAGAGCCGTGAAACACTGCAAAGAGACTGAAGAGATTGAGGAGCTTTCACGAATGAAAAGATATTTACAGTTAATCGCCAGAATCGAGGTCAACTTTCAAGATGGGTCAGCAGAAGCCAGGAGTGGAGCACACCATAGGCCGCAATCATTTTCCCGATCTCTCTGATGGTCTGGGCAGGTATTTGCGTCGTTGGAGAGAAGACGGTTGTTCCTCATCAAGAGAGACGTCAAAATCAGCGGTGTCGGCTATCAGCAGCAAGTTTTACGGGGCCTCAGTTGTTTTCTCCGTTTGGCCCATAAGAAGAAGAAAGTTCCGGCTACTCGTTATACTAGCATAGATGCTCTTAAACGGCTTTGACACGCGCTTGGAACGAAATAAGGTAAAAACGTGTGCGAGCATCGCTGGAATTTTCCGCAACCGGCTCCTTAAGAATATAGAAGCCAAGAGACGTAATAATGAGGATTTGTCATATACTGTTTTGATACATGGTATGGACTGTTTTCAAAACCTCGCAATAAACATCCAATATAAATTTTTAAGAATGTTTAGAGCCTGACCCGACGTTGCTCCTAGCGTACCAACCTCGAGTAAGGCTTTAATTCTCAAATTTAGAACTGATGGCCAAACATGCATTTGATTGCCTCATGCTACTCTTGGCGAAACTGAATACATGGCGTGGGACATCCTTCAGTAGGCCATCATCGCCAATCGCTTTTTTCACTTCGATATTTTTTGTTTTTGAAACAAATCTGGATAACAAATCATGTGGCCATTGATTTTCATCACTTCATGCTACTCTACAACAGTACTTGTCAACGAGCGGCAGGATTCAAAGCTATTGATTCTGGCCTATTAATTTGCTTTTATGCAGAAATTCGAACTAGTACAAAACTGTCGGATCCTCGCTGAACTTTCTTTAAAACTTGGTTTGGCTTCTTACCTCTGAGATAATTTAATGCGGCTAGTTTTAGAATTCTGATTACGAACGTTAAACCTCATTTAACATCAGCTGTGCCACAACTTACATGTCAGCGAACGTATTTCGTTTATGTCATTCCACAAGATCACCATCCTGGTGGGTCCTTCAACGAAAAGTGAGCTGTTTTGTATAGACGATGAACTAAGTGAATTATTTTGGTCTTTTATACAATATCTCAGTCCACAAGAGTGATGCGATATGTTTAGACAGAGGTTAACTGGGGAGCGATTAGCATGATTCCTGTTTTTCCATACTTTGCGCGTTTCCTATACTTAGAAAAGCGTGATCGATGGTATTTATTGTAATCAACGGAATAAATGTTTCTAGTCTCTAGTTACATTTTCACCCCTATTTTCTTGGAATTACTAATAACCAAGAACTGGACTTTCTGGGATCGGCCAGAATGCAAATGCGGCGTTTCGCACATGATATTTGAGACAAATTCACTCAGCCCATCTCCATATCTGTACTCACTGTGAAATGTTAACTTGATAAGATGTGAAAATACCTTTTTTTTTGCTACGTTACCATTATCATTATGCAAACCTTAGCACTTCCAGCATTCTATTTGAATCCTTGTTTTGAACGTTTTAAAGATCACCGGAAATCTCGCATATAGTTTCGACTGCTAATTGCGGATTTCGTTTTCTTTTTTTATGAATATCTCAGAATGCTGATCGAAGCAATTTTCTTTGCAATACTAGAGATAATTTTTAGTTGCGTACATTTCTCCAAAATAAACAATGATATCGTAGATTACGCCTTCAATATACAATGCCTAATCTGTAGCCAATGTGATAAGTTATCCAATTCGAAAAACATGGAGATTTCTGTTGCGTGGGAATATCCTGCTCATCTTTTATATGATAACTATAAAGTTCAGAATGAATTGTATGTACTGAAAAAAAGCGATGAAGACAAAATGATAGTAAAGTTGATTACTAAACTATTTATTCATTTATTGCTATGAACGACGCTTAATTGTACTAGATACAGGAAATAATGTCAATATATATATATATATATATGGTTAAAATATGGATAAATGTAAATAACATATTATAAGCATGTTCCACAACAACATGAAATATTCCCCTTCGTTAACACCTGGTTTTTCCTTAAGTAGTGCGACGATATAGAGAATGCATTGACGTCGTTCTTACTCCGATAACCTTATTGAACCCTATTTTACAATGTATAACTATTTGATGGTAATTTAGTTCCCTTCGGTGAGGATGAAAGTCGAGATTTCATTGGAGAACTACCAGGTTATCACTGGAATGCTCAATGCCCACTCGGTGACCGTGCCGCATTTCAGCAGCATAGAAACCAAAAAGTAAACCCCATTCGGGACTGCAAGAGAAATCGGTACGAGCAGCGAGAATCGCAACGCGGCGCGTGATTCTCGTTATGCGATAGTTTTTTGCTTTTAGAAAGTTTTTTGGATTTCTCATTTAACCATAATGCAAAACAATTTATTCTACACTCTCATATGCTTCTGGAACATATAAAAGCCTATTAAAACGAATGTAAAGAGAACACTAGCATACAACGCAATAACACTGTTTTTTTCATTCAGTCAATTGTAACAAGTTGTACGAAGAAAATTATGTCATAAATCTTCTAGCTCGAGAACATTTCAATGTATTCTACACAAAATTATCACATCAGCGGAAAGTTACAAAATATTCAATAGTTATTTTGAATTAGTGATGAACATTGCAAACGATAACAGTGATCATCAATAGCTTTCAATATTTCTTTGAAATACTAGAGTAGATCAGGAGCTCGATATTAGGTTGAATCATAGAACATAAGTCATTCTATCGTTGTCTGCGCATTCTTTTCTTATGAATCCATTTACACAGCACTATGTGCATTACTCGTCCTTGCAACTTTTGCCACTAAATATGCCAATTCTTTTGTAAGTTATACTTTTTCTTTTTAGTTTGTTCCCCTCAAGGTGAATCCTTGTACCACTTTCAAGTGCAAATCGCTCAAAATAGCTCCAATGTGACCATCTGCGTGCGGGTCTAGTTGCCCATCAATAAAGCACAAGCCTAGCCTGCCCTCTGTATTCCATGAGTGTGCTCCTCCACTTTGACCGTTTGAATACATATACTTCGCTGCTTTCCGAAGGCTGTTCATAAGCCAAAAAGAGTCAGATTTTATTAGATGAAGGGCTACAGGAGTTTTAGGAGAACTGATGAGTATTAGGTACTTCTCGTTTGCCCGTTGTTATCACTCAGCATTCACTGTCATCCCAGGTGCATTTTCAGTAATGGTTGGCTAAGAAAATGCAAGTCTGCTTTAGCTTCTCAAGCTCCAAAGAAAGAGAAACCTTTGAAATTTGGCTTATATTGTGCTACATCGTGCACAGTCATGTCAAGCAGACGTTCAACGAGATAATCAGTGAGTGGCCAACGAAGGTACCGTCGCCGAGAATCCTGCCCTACTCTTTGACGACGATGGGCGGTTTTCAGCCAAGCGAAAGACTCAGGTCCAGGAAACCAATCGATTTCTACATAGTGTAATTGTCAACGTGAGTAACCCGGCTGTTAAATAGTCTTTTCTATGGAGATTAGAAAAATTTTAAGTGAACAAACAAGCTCTCATCTCAACTAGATGAGCGACATGAATACACAATTATTAATTATTTATTATACAATTAATATTTGAGACTAATTTTTCTCAGAAAATTCAATAAACTTGTCATTTAGCTTAAGTGATGCGTTAGCTATTTGCGCAAAATATAATGTTCTTCACACTCCTGCAGCGCTTTATGAAGATTTTTCTAAGAGGAGCCTTAGCTCTGGGATTTTCAAGAATTGAGTCATCGAATGATCTTCAAAAGTTCAGCATAAAGCCATGCATGGACTCCAGTCGAGAAAGTAAATCAAACTATGTGCAAAGCATAATTTTACTTTCGTAGCTGCAGCGCAATAAAAAGAGCTTCCTAGAAATCTGGCACATTATTACCGAGATTTGAGCCATCGAATAATTATTGGAAGTTTGAGGAAGAAATTCTGTCCAGCAAAAATGCTTTAAAACAATGGTGTATCAGCAATGTTACACGGTGTCTCAGACGGGTTAAAGTTAGTTTATTCAATCAAAGCAAACACAAAGTTCTTTAACATCTTTACTTGTACGGCTACCGATTTGTCGTAGTCGTTTTCATGGAAATTAACTGTAACCAAGTTGAGGAGAGGTTAGTTTCTAATACACATAAGAAAGTAACTTTTTGAAATGCGCAATATTTTGAGGGCATGATGCGGCTGAAGATAATCTAAATGGGAGCATATCTATGTAATCGAATATTTCTGAACTCGCTTATGATTGTCCTGTAAGATTGCCTTTTTCATGCTCTCTCAGATCTTAATGGGATGGGTGACAAAGGTAGCGCAAGATTTGAAAGTGTGCATATTGTCAGGATGCACTATGTTTCTGAGATATTGGTGAATTTTGCAATGAGTTAACAAATTTTTACCATGAATTGAAAAATCTGTGTAATAAAGAAGATCAATGATTTTTCGATGGATTCTAACTGCTATCAATGTCATAGTCATTAGTATTCAAAATTAAGATAAACATAAGTCAAGAGTGCTGACACATTTTCTCGAATACACGTTTAAAATTTCGGTACTGATAAGAAAGAAGAAGCGACGATAGTTTTAGTTTATGATTAACAAAAAACTTAAATCATGTATTATGTTCCATTTGCCTTCTCATATATTTAGTGCTTAGCAGTGATGAAGAGTTTCTGGATTTTAACGGAAAGGAGAACGTTTTATTAAAAAGACAGTGAAAACATCCTCGTAATAACAACAGCGATATCCATCGTCAAAGCATCAGAATTTATAATAAGTATCCCTCAATGTCTTACACAGTCTCTAGAATCATCCTACAACAATGCAGATCCTGAGCAAATGGTTGGACATAGAACACTGATGTTTCCTTCTTGATCATATCAACTTCTAGAACAGGATTTGTATGAGATTCACGCCGTATACTAAAAGGTATCAAAGCATTTCTCCAAGATATAGCACTAAACGTATATCAAATCCTAGAGGTGATCATGTATAGTTCAATAAAAAAGTCACTTATACTTTGATGGCACCATGCACAGAACAACTTCTCAACATATTCACCGCATTTCATGGTCTCCCACTCTCCATCACACTCAACACACGAAAATGCGCTGAGCAGGTTGGAAACTGTCTTATGCATGATGCAGCTCAAATCTAGGTTTGGTGATGTTTTCTGCCGAAGTAATGGAGGTATTTGGGTGAATGGATAATGAGAAAGTTGATCATTTCAGACTCTGAAGAAGGCGAAATCACATAAACGTCAGTTTATCGAACAAATTCTATTATAGCAAACTGGCACTTGGCTTACAGAGAACGAAAAAGAAATTACTGAAGAATGTCAAGGTTAACAGATAGCCGGTTTTGTAAACGTGTATCTGGCCCTCTGTAATGAAACGCGGTAATCTACCTGTGTATCAAGTCAATGCTGTTATGCTCTCATACAAATGTTGTACCAGTTCATCGATCTCGGAGAAATAAAGGGTCTGATGAGTCTTGGATGCGCGGTTGGACTATTGACCATGAGTGTCGCAGGACACTTCTACCAATGCACCACACGAGCCGCAATGTTATCCTGACGTATCAAATGATATTCCGTTCACTTTGATCCCGCCTCACTTTTGAATCAACAAAATTCACTGTACTTTGGCATGGCATTCATACAGAGTCAGGGTTCATTACTGGTGTTGCGAGCTGATGACTGGTAGAGCAAATTCGCTAAACAGCAATATTTCCTGGCGTTTGGAGAGCAAGTGATGCAATATAATTTCAACAGGTCCAATAATGGAACGCTTTCACAAAGGCTAACACGGCCAACTCCCACCGAGGTTCAAGGAGTTGCATGTGATTCAGGGATATTGGACATATCCTTTTGTGGACAATGAGGATCATTGCGACCCTCAGCAGGCCGCCGTATGACCGGTTACGAAGACTAATCCGTGCCCCCAACGTTAATTCGGGTTAATCAAGTTCACAGAGGAACATTATTATCAAAAAACAATAAAATGTCACTACTGAGACTCGTGCATTAATAACTGCAGCAAGATTAAAGCTAGTGCTCCTCAAAATCTTGATTTTATTAAAGGAAAAAACCAAATCCTTGCAGAAGAGAATGTATTCCCAGCTGTTATAAGAACCTTGTTCATATCAACTTATTGTTTCTTTATTCAATCGATAGCCTTAAAAAATTTGATGCCGACTATAAGCTTGTTTAATAAAAGGATTTCCGTACTATATTCTACTAATAACTTCAAGATAACATTTTGCAATCGAGGTTCATTTTTTCTAATTCATAGCGGATTTTTTGGGATTATATAAATACTCTAAAGGATTCCATTTCAATTTTTATGAAACAAATTACATTGAAAGAGCTGTTTTAAATGTTTTCCTAAAAATAACGCACAACGTCTTGGAAATCCTTACTATTAAGTACAATTTCTGTCACATGTAATCGCATTTCAAGGATCACGTTCGTGGGCTCTTGGTATCTTTTAGAAAAAACAAATTCCACTAGATTATCAGCATTCATTCGATAGCTCGAAAAATGGAAATCTCAAAGCCAAGGTTGGCTTTTAGAAAAGACATCTATTGCTTTATGCTACTAGCGAAAAAATAATAATATTTTGAGCTTGCAACAAACGATCCGTTCTTTCAATTTGCAATGGGTTTCTCAATACGTATATAGAGGAGCTTTATACTAAGAATACCTCATTATCACAGAAATCTGATGAATCTTCATTATAGGGACTTCTATAAACGCAGTTTTAGAGAAAAAACCCTCAGTGGTCTTAGAACTCTTACTTTCCATCTTGGAAGCTATACTCTTGAGGAAAGGCCTTCTCCACTCTTCTTAGAAAAGAAGTACTTCTCAGCCTATTTCACATAATTTTGATATCTTTAGCAGTTCATCAATATGATCATCAACATACAACAAATTGTGATAATAGCATACCTTTAGTTCGAGTGTTTTATTGAAACGACGCTCAAATTTCAATATACCTGATAATTATTATTTGAGTCACCATGTTATGTGTTCTGAAAATGAGCTCTTGTTACACGCCGATACTCGCGCTTCGACCTTGCAGTGTCGTCAGTCGAGCAGAACCCGTCATCTTCTGGTATTTTCAGCCAATCCTCTTGGGTGCCTCTACTCTCTCCATAAAGAGGTAGCGAAGGCAAACGATTTACACTATAAGTGATAATGAAACTTATTGTAATTTGAGTGTGGTCTTAATAAATCACTCGAAATGAAGGTATGATATTATAATAATTCCACCCATCGTCTTCGATAAGTCCGTACAAGGAGAGTAAGTGCTCTCGAGCGGATTGGCTAGGAAGACTAAAAGACTATGGGCTTTGCCCGACTGACAAGAATGTAAGGTCGAAATATGAGTATCGGGCTGTACAAGAGCCCATTACCAGACCACATGACATGTTGGCTCAAATAATACTTATGTGATAACAGTATCAAACAAAAACAATAACATGTGGTACGAATCTATAGCAATGCGTAAGTATCTCCCCGTGCTTTTCTGTTATGCTCAGTCTATTTGAGTCTTTTAGTAAAGGTTTTTTTTTTGCTTTTATTTGAAGCGCAAACAACTATTTGACATTAGAAATCAAGTAAATTTGAACAGTGTTTTTATTTTTCAAATAGCTGGTTTTGACACTGTAATAGCATGAATAAATTTCGTTTCATATTCAAACATTCCTCGCCTTATAAAATTTTTTTCTATAAACGATCAACAATTATTCGTTAGCGTAAATCACAACGATTCTAAAAACGTGGTCAAAAATCAGAAAAGTACCTAATCTTACCTTTCCATTACGTGTTGTTTGAATTGCAGTCTCTTCCTGTGAAATGTGCTCGTGCTTCCTCTCATCCAACAGAACACTTTCACTAAACTATTAGTAATAAATGTTTTGCTTAAGAGGTGAAGATTCTAGTACTGAGTTTGGCTTGTAGGAAGACTTTCATAGTGCGCTGTGTCGAAAAGAAGACCCCGCTTTACTACTGAACTATATAACCCTTTTTTTGAACTTGCAATGGTTCTTGGTATTATAAAGTAGGCTATGATTTTGAAGAGTTTTTTATCGTTACGAAAAGATACATTATACAGTGGAAAAACGATTTTTGCATAAAGAATGCCAACATGCTCAAAAAAACCACTTTTCAATTCAAAAGGCACATCTTCGAGAAGGCTACGTATTACATGCTTTATTGTGCACTTTCATCGTCTGTGCAATAAGAAATAACTCGAAAACGCATTTTGTACAGTGTGAAACTCGTAGAAGGAACTTTAATGGAGCGTCTTAGTATGCACCGTATCAAGGCTCTATATATTTTGCATTTGCCATTATGAGGATTAATTCTCTACTAACAATACATATGTCTGACCCTAACCATTTTCCTCTCGAAGTGGTCAACAATCGACGGTTTATACAATCGCCACCGGTCGATAGCAGTCTGCCTCTACTCATGTATCACCGCTCAACAAGCTACTCTTGTTGCATGGAATTTGTACTTATCACGATCTACAGTAACTTCTTTATACCTGTTAGTGGGCCTGATTTGTGAAAAGGCTTTCTTACTGCGGTGTACCAACGGAGAAAAGGATATGCCTTGTCTTTGGGGTATTAGTTAGTTGACTTCACAGCGAGTAGTGTTGACGATTTAACAGTAGTTAGCATCATAGAAACACCTCGTCGTCTTGGCTGGAAGGCATACCTTTTTGAAGATTTTCTTGGAGATTCGAGGAGGTTTTTGAGAACAAAAACGGAAATGCTTTTCAAGAAATCGTATTCATCGACAGGCAAACTATACCCTTGGATGGGTATACTTTCAACTCCTAGTGCTTATTTCCGTCGCCTGTCTTATGAGAGTAAAACCGCCGCTTCCCACTTACCGTTTTTCCGATTGTGACAGATACATGTCTGTTCCACAATCAACTCCCAAACAGCGGACATGTACAGTTTGCAAAATTCGATTGGCTTTGGGCACCCAAGCATTACGTCGCTACAACCACCTCCCGTCACTTTTGAAGAGTATGGCAAAATCTTGGGTGATGACACCTTTTTGAACATTTACCAGCCGCTCCTTCATCAGTGTCCTCTTTATAAAAATGGGCAAAACACACTATAATACTGCCTGGGGCAGAGGCTTGTCTTAATAGAGCATACTTAGAGCAGATTGACTCTAGGAATTGCTTAGCTGACCACTCCCACCGCGGAGTTTCAACGCCAATAAATGCCGTGAGACCGAATAGGAGTCGTGTGGAATACTTGTTTTGAAATAGTACAGATTCCGACCTTATATTTTTTCTGATTCCCAAGATCTTTTGCTACGAATGTCTAATTAAGCACACTTCGATTTACACTCGAAGTTGTTCCGCAGCGGTGAAATTCCTTAATCCTTTTCTCATTATAAATAATTCGTGAAAATCAACAAGGCCTATGTGTAAAAATGCTTATTCTCCAAGTATCTAGGAAAAGAATAAGAGCTTTAAACTTTTGCTCCAGTGTTTCAAGCGGAAGAACGAAAACAAATCATGCAGTAGTAGGACTACTACCACCGACGGAAATATTGGACGAAACCTATCGGAAGCAGTTGGGCACACAAAGAGGTCCTTATTTTACTTTTTGGTTTCCACAGCCACCCATAGCGCCGTACTATCGCAGAATAGAAATTACGTTTTGCCTTCGAAATGCTTTGCGTTCCATATTTCCCTATCACTCAAGCTTCGCTTCATAGTGCAGCTCTGATAAGCATTCGAGAGTTAAAAAAGTGTAAATTTGAAAAGCTAATTAGGTTCCTTCAAAGTGATTTCTCTAGTGAGCTGTAGCAAGATTTTTAATATCACGTTTCACACTCTGAGCAATTAACCAACCTCTTGAACTTAGCAGTGGGCGCATGGCTACTTGTACAGGAAATTCATACCCTGACAGCAATTTGTGACCAGAAAGAATAATATATTCCTGAACGCCCACTTTGAAAGCTTCTTTCTCAGTAAAAAGAACACCCAGATGTCCTGAAAATTTCCGCTTCTTAATACGAAGGTCACATCATTGAGGGAACAGTGCATCTCCATTTTTTATGTTATTTTTTTCGCAGCATGCTGAAGTGCAGTTTGGAAATATATTTTCTCCAATGCATAACATATTCAGAGCGCATGTGGCGCAGTGGTTAGAGGTAATTTGCGTCGCACGCAAGGTCAACGCTTCGATCTCGTGCTCATGGCTCACCAAGTTATCCATCCCTCCGGGGTCGTAAATTGGTAACAGACTGGTTTCAAACTTGTTTGGGAGGATAGACAGCACTGACTCGGTTCAGCGGAGGCCACCGCAGATCGTTGTTAAGGCCAGACATGCATTCAATCACCAAAAGAAGTTGAAAATTCCGATAACTTGCTTGGCATCATATTTGAGATCTGCTCCGTTTTTCAAAATATTTCTTATCTCATCCCGTCCCATACACTAACGATGCGACCGAGGAGAATGCGCAACCAAGTACTACCCAAAATTTGATTTCTAGATTTGGCTAATGCTGGTGGAATAAGATTGAAATGGATTTTCTGACAAAACAAAGTATATATTTATATATATACATATATATGTAACATATTTATAAGTATATACGTACCTACATATGCATATATATATATACATAGATAAAAGTATATATGTATATGTAATTCCCTTACAGATTTAAATAGATAAGAGGGGTGCATGCAAAATCAGTGATTGGAAAGCAGATAAATAATGTAGTACTCCTTCTTCGTTCGATGGATGTTGTTTGACATAGATCAACTGTTTATTTAGTGCGCAGATCCTGTGCATCTTGATGAATCATTCTATAATATTCCAAAGCTTATTACGAGACGGGTAGAACGAAATGGACACAAATAATCTAGCTTCAATTGCGCGTGTTTGTTATAAGGCTACTGCAGATGGGGCGCTATATCGATTGCAGTATGGTCCATAGAATCTTCTTTGGATCCGGAATAATACCAGGAAACCCATTTACAAACTCTTGGCTCACTTGGATAACCATACATACAACGATGATCCATAACTTACTAACGAAGAAGATCATGAGCTCATAACTCTGGTGAGCGCTTAGCATTTCTACAGCGTGTATTTCGTAATACGTGTAATAAACGTATTTGCCATTTTCTCACAAATTCGCACTTCCACACTCACACTTCTACACAACTCAAGAGAAGCTTTCTAACGATCGTGATTAGCACAAGAATCTCAGCAATTTTTTACTAGTATTCGCAGTTCTCCTATTACTTCGTTGCTTTTACCGGAAGAACTGAATTTCACTTCCAAAATGACCTCTTCCACATTGGTGCTAGCAATTTTCTGTATAATTTCAACTGTTTTCATCGCGTTCCGATTCTGTGCCGGCACTGAAACTTTGCTGCATTTAGCATTTCGTGAAATCAGTGATGATATGACAGATCGGACAGGCTCTACCATAAGAAAACCTAACTTTGTGTCTATAATCCCCTAGCAGCTCATTATACCCCGAACGGTACATATCGTTAGATTTTATTGAGAACAATTTGGTTAGAGACTCAAAAGCTTTGTTCTACAGATTTAGGATTTCTAAGGATCCTCTAATGCATTTAAATTCATGTCGTGCTCATCATTTCCCGTATAAGTCAGATCAGTTGGATTACACTGATCATATAGTTTGACTTTCCTCAGTTAAATAAAAAAAGAGCATAGAAAAGAGCAGAGAAAAAAACATTCAAATAGAATGGCCTTTCACTACAACATACAAACTGCAGGATAGCACACATTGTGCCGCATCGCCAGTGTCAACTGGTGGAAACTAATGCGGAATTGCAATCAGGCTACATATTCCTCAGATGAAGAACACAAAGCCTAGGAAGTTAAAGCCGCTATTTCAAAGCCTATAAGACCGAAATAAAATATAGTAAGATTAATGAAAAAACATGCTGCAATAGATTATATCAACAAGGGAAAAATCAAGCAATTGATTATATTGCGAAAGAACTAAAATTGACCATTTGTGCAAACAAAGAAGTGATTGCCGTAGCACTGCTTATTTCATTCGTAAGAAAGACATCTTATTATAACAAGACTAGCAATAATTACGTCAAGTGAAAACAAGGATACAACAATTCTACAATAAAACAAGCACAACGAAGCATTAATCAAGCACTGACAACAACTGACATGCTTAGAATGATACTTTAGCCGGATTCTCGAATGATCAGTAGAATACACGTGATAATGGCTCCAGATTATCCTGGGAAACACAGACATTCTGATTCTCAATAGTTTTGCATAACCCTCTCTTAGGCCCGCTTTTTTCACAACATAGTGCTTCATGCAACATCTCTGACGGTAACCACTCACAAAAAAAAGGGAAATATGAGCGTAGCAGATAAGAGATGAAAACGATTTTAAGCGTGTCAAGTTCCTAGTTACTCACTATAGATTTCCTATCTAAGTTACTCTGACAAAGGCTATTCACTACGCATCATAATTTGTGAAAAAATGGCTATTACGGCTACACCAGTATCACAAGTAATCGGTGTGGAAAGGTTAAGCGCTCTCTAAAATGTGTGAGTTCATGATCTTTTTTGCTCGAAAGTTATGGATCATCGTTGTATGTGTAACTATCTAGGTGAGCCAGCAATTTTAATATAGGTATCCTGTTACAATTTCTGGTCCAAAAAAAGAATCCAAAGACCACACTACAATCGAAATAGCCCCCCATTTGCGAAAGCCTTATGATTAACACTCGCAATAGAAGCTAGATAATCTGCAATCATATCGTTCTACCTCTCATTAAATAAGCTTTGAAATTTTATAGGATGATTCGCCAAAATGCAAAGAATCTGTGCATTAATTAAGCAGTTGATCTACTTTAAAATAATATTCAACGAAGGAGGATGGAGTACTACATTATGTATCTGCTTTCCATTCACTTCGTCAACACTAATTTTGCCTTCACCCTTCTAATCTATTTCAGTCTTTACGGGAATTACACATGCATATATATGCATATACACATATATATGCATATGCATGTATAAATAGGTGTACTTAACTATAAGTATTTGTATGTACTTATCTATATACACATGTATATATATGCATATGCATGTATATTTGTACTTATATATATATGCATATACATATATATATACATACATATCCATATATATACACTCTGTTTTTTTAAATAATCCATTTCAGCCCTAAATTAATCAACACTATCCAAATCTAGAAAACCAAATTTTGAGTAGTAATTGATTGCACATTCTCCTCAATCAATGATGCATCATCGTTATTGTATGGGATGGGATGATATAAGAAATATTTGAAAAAATGGAATAGATTATAAATATGTTATCAAACAAATCGTCCGAAACTGCCAGCTGTGCGACTAAAAATGGAGGAATTTTTTTTCCTCAAAACATGGAGTATGAATAGAACTTGACAAGTGTGGAAAAATACATGTAACTAATTTGAGAATATGTAGGGAACGAAAATTTAGAAACTTGTAAGATGCGTAGAAGGACCGATCTATGAGTTATAAGTAGGATAAAAATACAAAAGGAGATACGGAAAAAATACGAAAGTCTTTTTGGTATGCACTTCGACCTATCTATATTACTCTCAATGCAAGGAGCGCAGTGCCAATAATCATGTATTGTATCTTTCGTTTCGAGTGTTTTCTTAAGACCACTGCTCAAATTTCAATATGCCAAATACTCATTATTTGAGCCACGTATGTCAGTGGTCTATCAATGAGGGCTGACTTATAGAGCGCGATACACGCGTTTCGATCTTGCGATCTTGTCAGTCGGGTAGTATCGGGCTATATAAGTCAGCCCTCATTGATAGACCACTGACATGCATAGCTCAAATAATGATTATCAGGCATATTGAAATTTGGGCAGTGGTCTCAAGAAAAGACTCGGGGCGAAAGATGTGATATATTGAATATACTAACTAAGAGCAATCGAGTGTACAGCACTCTGTGTTCGATGAGAATTTCACTGGACATAGAGTGTAAAACGTTCGTCGCCGCTAACTCTTGGTGTAGGGACGAGAGCACATACAGAGATTAGCAAAAGACGAGAAAGTGTAACTGCCGGACCGACGACATCGCAAGATCGAAACACGTGTATCGGCCTCTATAAGTCAGCCCTCATTGATAGACCACTGATATGCGTTGCTCAAATAATGATTATCAGGCATACTGAATAATCCTACTGTCCCCAACGAATGCTGCCACAAAATAGGAATCGTCTTAAAAGTGGACACATATTTTTCATCCTCTTCTAAAATTCCTCTTCCCAAAAAGCACCGCTTACGACGATATTGGTAAGTACTCACTCAAACAAAAGTGCATAATTATTTTGATTAGTACAGCAAAAAAGTCAGTGCTCAACACAAATAACTTCAGGAAAAAAAAATTGATGGTTTTATGAAGCTGAAATACGGAAGAATAATGAAAATATTGAAAGGGAGCACTTGGGCAGTTATCAAATACCGATTTTTGAGGTGAATTTACGGAAAAGGAACTTGTTACTGTCCGTCGCGTATCATAAGTCACCGCTTCACAAAGCCTTTTGCGTCTTCGCATAAAGCGCTTACTGTATTGAAGAGATTATTTCCGCATAAAACCCTTCAAATACTCTTTAAACACCCGTTTCTTTCTCACAAGTTATTGAGACTTTACTAATTGTAGCACAGTAATCAATGAAGGAACAAAAAATGAAGAAGATAACGACGAGAGTGGGACAAGAGAATTCAAGCACCATTTAGATAGACTTTCTCTTTCGTGCAAAAATCGATCATATCCAGAAAATTTTATCTGTGGGGCGCTCGATGGACGAAAAGAATTTGCCAAACGTCCGAACAAATACACCTGCTTTTCTCTCTATCCCCAGGTATATGGCCGTTTTACCAACTGACGGCGATAGAGAAAGAAACGCCTTCGGAGCAGTGGTTAGAGGTGCTCTGCGTCGCACACAAAGTCGTAGGGCTCGATCTCACGCTTATGGCTCACCAAGCCATCCATCCCTCTGAGGTCGGTATACTGGTACCAAAGTGGTCGTAGACTTGTCTGGGAAGATAGGCAGTACTTATTCGACACAAGGGGAGGTCACCGTGGGTCGGCTATGCATTTAATCATCTCGAACGAAGATAAAAATTGAAAATTATTGTATGGCGCATTCTTCAGGGATTGGTCAATACCGAGAGCTATATACTTTATCGTTTTTGTCCAGAAAAACGTTTGTCAATCCAATACACATTGTAAGGAAGTATATAACAGTCTGGTCAGAGACATTTTGTGATATGCACAAGATCACCGGTTCGATCCCTCATAGGCAAACCAATCCTCTCGTACGTCGAGGTAATGATAGTGATGTCAAACTCGTCAGGTGAATTCCGTTCAAACAAAAAAAGCTAGTACTATCTACAGCGAAGGTTTGAGGAAGCTCCGGCACCAGAATACTACGAAGAAATATATTTCACCAACACTCGATGACGTCACAAATAAGAACAAACGACTTCATGCAGCTCCCGGACTGCGTAGGATCATGCAGAGAAATGTGCTCTTAGAACGGCAATAACACTGTTCCTATAATTCTGTTGAACACACTTTCCCATGACCTATAGTGAGAGGAAAAACTATGTCGTTGCGAGTATGTTCGGTAGGACGACGTTTCCAGTGAACTGAAAATGAGAATGACAAAGCCCTCGGAGTTGAACAATCCTCGGCGATACAAAAAGATTCTTCTCCATCAAACATCGTTTGAAGCCAATCCAATACATATTTAGCCAGCACGATGACTGCAGGAGCCTACCGATGATTTCAGTCAATGTTTTTACCTTACCAGACAAGTCTTGCGCCATTTCACTAGCAGATTTGGATAGCTTGATGATACCGGCGAGAGTGGTCAAACGCGACCATGTGAACAGAGCAGTGTGCTTCTAATTCAGTGCAAGGACTTCCGCTGATACGACTTGTGTGAAGAACTTTACTATCTAACGAACTATATTTAGTAGCTGGCTAAAATCGTTTATAACAAGCCATATTTACTTCCCAAACTATTCCATATGTTAAATTTGGACTAGTGTAAAATAGGTACATAGTGCACTTTTGTCTATTGAGCTCCATAAGAACATCCTTTAACCCTAATTTGTTTCGACTTATGACTTCATATAAGTGATAAAATCCACTTAAAACTCACACTATGCGACCAATATTTAGCCTAATCAGTACAGTGTTCCTAAAATGCGATGACAACATTAGACACTTTCACCGAGGGGGCCAAAAATGTTTGATGCGACGTTCAATCTTCTCAGAGATGCAAGACGATATCAGTAGGAAGCAGTATTTTTATCGGTGGTATATGTACAATGTGATAACATATTCCAACCTTTTATGAGGTCTGTTATGGGTACTTATACAGTGCAAGACACGTGTTTCAGCTCTAGGATAGTGGGATGAAACGCGTCTGCACGCTATGCTCACATTATGCAGAGCAGGATTGCGCACATATGCCTGTCCAGCATCATAATGTGACTGTTCACCTGCTTTTCATCAGTTATGCCGATAACTGAGCAATTAGAAACTTCCGAAAAATAGAGACGGCTTCGTGAACTTGACAATTTTTCAAAAATTAGTCGATGGGGCCACTGTTAAAAGACGAAGGATAAAGCATTCAGCGCTGATCAACCCCTGAGGGATGTGGACTGGAGGTAGCCCAGCGATATATCAAGTCACAACAGCTAGTCTTCTAGCAAGATTGAAACCAATTCATCGATTCCGAAGAATAGAAGGCTTGATGAGCTTTGAGCACGGGATCAAACCATCGGCCATGATTGGCCAACCATGTCATCTGTGCCGCAGAGTTCCTCTAACCACAGCGCCACGCGCGTTCAGATCACTTGCTACCTATGAATACATTTTGTTAAATTTACGATAATATATGCCTTTTGAAATTCTTCTTAATAAAAACCTAGGTAAACCACCTTTTTCTAAAAACGAAGTGAGAGCGTATAAGTGTCAAGAATCGTACTGAGCTGTAAGAAAATAACACCTAAGACAAGATACGAAGCGCAACAAAAGCTCGCACCTCAGATTAATAACAGTCACAACTGCAAGCCAGGTCACAAACTGCTCACCTAATCTTAAGAACACTCCCATCACTTAAAAAATTTGCTTATCTACCATTCCAAAGTCGCACAACTTCCTAAAGCAACATGTGGATTGAAAATCAGTTCAAGTAAGAAGAACCAAAGATTCGCTACTTTGTAGCACTTCTAATTAACAGGGCGCATGTGGAGCAATGGTTAGGCATGCTCTATGTCGCACATGACTGACCAATCGTTAGTTGTTGATGGTTCGATCTTACACTTAGGACTCACCACGCCTTCCATCCCTCCGAGCTCGGTGAACTGATAGCAGACATCTGAGAGAATAGGAGCGCAGTGATTTGATACATCAAGGCCACCGCTAATCACTGCAAATGCCATAGATATGCATTCATATATCTCAAGAGATACTTGGTGACGTCGATTGTATGGCGCATTGAGCACGAATTCATAGACGCCGAAAGTTATATCCCTTATCCTTTACTTCTGACTCAATGAGTGACCTGCCTGTTGTCTGTAGCCGTATTTCGATTGGC
The DNA here is from genome assembly GCA_019055375.1 of Parelaphostrongylus tenuis. Classification (NCBI taxonomy): domain Eukaryota; kingdom Metazoa; phylum Nematoda; class Chromadorea; order Rhabditida; family Metastrongylidae; genus Parelaphostrongylus; species Parelaphostrongylus tenuis. The sequence goes on along the minus strand of JAHQIW010004326.1, from coordinate 65,207 downwards.
GAGATCAAATGCTTTGGCAACAAATACCACGGAGACCACGAAAAGCAACCATGTGCTAATAAGAGATTGCAATGGACGGGCGTCAACGAATATTGAAGAGATTGCTCATTGGATAGACGAATAGAGCACGAGAGACGTTGACAGGCATCTATAATAGGATTCACGATAACTCTACGAAAATAACTACAACAAAACTCTTGAACATGTTTATTTCTTCGTGAGTGGCTGTTAATCAATTTCGCAAGCGGAGCGTGATTTTTGCCACATACTGGAAATTTTTCTATCTTTTAGAAAGAAATCCTTAGATTTTTTGCATTACTTTGATACTCCATAATTCATGCACAAGCTAATACCTTTATGCATCTTATCTTTAAAGAAAACTACGGGTTGAAACATAATTTCATTCCCGCTTCTACAGCGCTTTGGAAAAGGCTTTCAGAAGCCAAACACAGTATTGAGAATGCCGACATTTAAGTTTTCGTGGATAGTAAAATACTAACAAAGAATCTCTGTCCAGCGAAAAAGATCATCAAAAAGTCGTGGCGAATCTCACCAATCTCAAAGTGTCAAGGTACTGCTAGAGCACTATTTGTGGTCACTGGGGTCTAAATAAATAAGCGCTACTGAAACACATACGGCTGCGGATTTTATTCAATAACTCCCATGTAATGGTTTGATAAGAAAATAACCAGACTTAATTCTTCCTGCTGATTATTTTGCATGAACTTGAGTTTCCCCTTTTCCTATCATTTAGAGCAGCTTCTTGTGGTTATTCCAATTCAGATACTTTTACATTTGTTTCAAAATGGTATTATCCCGAGAGCAAAAACGATTACTGAAACTGCACCAGTATCGCTTATCTCAAACGGTGCTGAGACATTCCGCCGGATTAACGAGGTTTGGAGAGACGAAACAATTGAGACAGCTGCAGATTTTTATCTTATCAATGAATTCAAGACTGGACACGGAGATTTGACGCACAAGAAAGGAGTAGGCCACCCACAAAATGCGATCTTAGGAAAAATGCATGAGTGTTATCATCAAGATTACTGCAAAATGTTTGTTTAGAACTGTAGTGAAACAAGAAACCCAAATGCACGGAAGATAATGAACAAAAACGAAAAAATTCGGAATATTTAACGTCAACTCAACAGTTGCATATGTGATAACGATCCATTCATCCATCTCTCTGTTTCCATTGCTCTACTGCATACGTTTTTTTTTGATAAAACTCGATTTTGTCCTTAAATAGCTTTGCACAACGTAAAGCTCATACCCTGGAATAATGCACAACTTTAGCACTTTTACAATCTAAAAATTCGCTTTTCATTCACATTTGCGATCTATATTATTCCGCTCATGGGTAGTGTTGCTCAGTGCATGGTTGATCTCCTTCCCAACAAACACTCTCGAGAATCCATCAATGAACGCCCAGAAAGGATATGACCGAGAATGCAAAAAGATCTGTTGATCAGTATTCCTTGACGCTCATAAAAAGACAAAGTCTCAAGCAATCAATGAATGCGATTAGGGCCTTTTTGTGACCAGCATAATCCCCCCTTTCCTCTTCTAGAGTACTGTGCCCTTATAGATTTTTCGCTTGAAATGATGAATACCATTGCTTTGTTATGGAAAATCGACTGAATACTTAGCGATATACTACCGGCGAGTTGTCTTTTTGTGAAAGATTTACGTTTCAGTTGAGCGTAGAGTCGACAAATAACCCTGCGGTCATCGAATGTTCACATAAGACTTAACTTTTACAGTCTTCAAGATCTCATTATTTTTACTGCTGTTTCGCCGTTTCATAACTTCAAAATATGCATTTGAGAATACTGAAGGCGCGCAAAAATTTGACCTCAGCAGCGAGTCGAACCCGTGAGTTTCACCCATCTAGCCGACCGATCTCACCACCACTTCTCTACCCACTCTTTATTTGTTATGATCTATCACATCTATTGGCAACCCATCAGAAACCAAAACCATTAATGGTTGGTTGCTGACAGCTGCGATAGAGGATGCGATGTCGGAGAAGTGCGGGAGTAAAACGGCCGCTAACTCTGCAGTGCAGTGCTAGCACCCGTCCACGGCGGTATGGGTGAAACGCTTCAGTTCGACTCCCGCCTTGGGTCGAATGTTTAACATGGCACTCAACATCATCATCACCATGAATACTCTCCATTGCAAAGAACTGAGTGGATGTCGTCATTACATGGGTCATGTGATGATCCGCAATTTCCATAGAAGTATGAGATGCACCTAACTGCACGTCATCACTGTAGTGCAATTGAATATGGTAGCATAGTGAAAACGATGGAGAGTTCGAAGACAATGTGCACGATCCTCTCAGAACAACCCAATGGATTCGGTCCCATTCCTAAAGCTGTTTCAGCGGATACCTGACCCGTAAAATGGTTTGTGGAAGCCCGATGTTAACGTGTGAAGTGAGTGTACTTAGTCTTTCGCACTAGTCTGTTATCAATATTCCATGAATATATTTAGCTGCTTTGGGGCTTGAGTTCGAATCAATGATCAGTTGTGCATTATTAGTCGCCCAAAAATACTACTTCTTATCCGTAAAAAGCACCTCCAATAAACGAGTGTCGGGGATCAAACGAATCAATCGGCGAACCTTTGAAAGTCTTTGTCCAGAGTATTTTTTTGTTCAGAAAGTGAAGACGAGAGATCTTACATCTGCGCAACTCTTGTTTTTGGCAATGTTTCTAACGCTCCGACTCCGAGCTTTCCAAACCATTTTGCGCACCGAACGCTTCGGATTTTGTCGAATCTGGTAACGCGTCTTCTGAATGATTTCCGAAGCAGACGTAGTGGTTGGACAATACTTCGACAATGGCCCTCAATCCCTCCAATCTCTTCGAAACGTTTCACTACGATGAGGACACTTCTTAGGTTGAAACCAGTTGTTCTATCAATACCAGCCGTTTTCATTTCCGTTTTGTGCAACTCAACTATTGCGACATGCTGATTTTTACAATATAACTTGAGCATACGTGAAAATAGAGAAATGAATGAAACAGGGTCTACACCAAAATGATCCAAGAGCTCATCAAAATTATCAGCTCAATAAAAATGTTATATCAATGCTGAAATTAAGAAAATACAATATTATCAGCACTTTTGAGGCACCTTGTATACATAGACGGCACACACACATTCACACACGAATGCACACACTCACACACACACACACACACACACACATGCATGCACACATACATATATATATACACACACGTACACATACATGCACACAAGTCTCGATTGCTTTAATTCGATCCCAAGTAATGGGAAAACCGAAACTGCTATCCTTCGTTTTCCACAGATTGGAAATAGACAGTCCGGGAGGATAAAAACACTGATCTGATAAGTCGCCATAGGTGAAACGGCATGCGAATTTCTTCCAACAAAGCTAACGACATTTCTAACAATTCCGAATGTTGAAGTCTGTTCAGCAACCAATTATTAAAAAGAGGAAGACAAGCAAATTAAAGAAGTTCGGAAGCTGTTAAGCAACCTTTTGTAAACCATTGTAGAGTGAAGAGATTTAAGCCGGCTTTAGTCACACAGCAGTATCCTACTAGATTAATCACGGGTTTACGTGAAACGTGCGATACGATAGAAAATGAAAAAATTTACTTTTGGCAGTAACAGACAAACCCGTCTGCTAATGCTGTTCTCTAAAAGAGCGAAGACAACTCCGTCAGTTTCGCCGTACACAAATGGTGACTCTTTGAACTTTGGCAGGCTTAAAATTAGGTCGGTTAAGTAGAATTCTGAAGAGTTTCTTCTCCGTTTATATTTAATATAACGAAGATCGGTGCAGAGTAATGTTATAAACAATAAATGGTGCGAATGTCGTACACGAGATCTACGAAGGGATGGCTACAAGTTTCAGTGCGCTTTACGGATTTTCCAGTGGATTGAACAGCCCTTCCTTGTAATAAAAGACATCCCCATTTTGTAGGATAGCTTGAATTTTGACATTCATTCTTCTAATATGCTTGAAATAGGACAAGTTAATCGTGTTTGGAACAAAAGACCCTAGAACTTCATTTTATCCTTTTTGTAAGCTAACTGTTAGAAAAGAGCCACGTGTTATTTTATAATACAGAGTTAATCTCAAAGAAAAGAAGTGCAGTGAGAAAAGTTAAAATTGAAATCAAGACTGTTCAGAAACCAAAACCAAAAGCAAAACTGAAATTAGAGCAATAAATACGGGAAACGACCACTCCGAAAAGTATAAGCAATTAAGTCAAAGAAAACTTTTCACTGAGAGTTGATGAACAAAAAATGAAGGTTATGGTTACAACGCATTCCCGATCAAGGGCTAAATTCATTGAGACATGAAAGGCGTAATGTAGAAATATATTTCGCTTTTTTACAGTATCAAGTTGGGCATTTCTTGGTTCCATGCATTCATCTATTTAGGTAAGGAACTAATCGTTTTCCTTTTCTCTGGGTAACCAAGCCTTCATATTATGCTTCGTCATTTGCATTGAAGGTAAAGCCGGCAATGAAAATGTATGAAAATTTTCTAGATTTCTCAGCTAGAATTAACAGCTAAAATGAAAGACTTTCTAAAGTCATGTGTAGAAAGTTCCTACTATTTCGATTTTTTATATAATTTTTGTCGACTTTTTATATGATTTCTGCAAAAAAATTTCATAATTTCGATGCCCTCCAAATGAACATTATCTTGCAAACATTTTGATTTGCAACCTACCTATACTTGCTCCAATATGGAGTGGTCCTGAAAATAAATTCGCTTGTCCTCCATGCACGAATGGCGCATAGGAGAAAATGCTATTGAAGCGAGGAGCAAGACTTATGGAGCTTGGGCGAATACGTTTGCAGAAAGGACGGCGGCTAAGAAGTGTTTCGCAAAGTTCAATAATTTAATTACTAGTTTTACTTTTTGTTCGGAACGAACAAAGGAGAGCTTTTATTTGTAGGTAACTCAATTTTTTATCGTGAGTTAGTAGGTAACCTTACACAGGACTCAAACTGCCTTAACATTAGCCAATATGCTTTCATGTTCCTGAAGGAGTAATCTGACATTATTAATATGCATTTTGGTCTACAATGGTTAGTGTTTCTACAATTCTCTCTTTTTTAAACCATTTTTGTTCACTTTGAAATTTTTCTCAATGCTTGTGAGCTCCATCTGTTTAGTTCTTCCGTAAAAACATAGCACTGAACATGAACAAAATCTACCAAAACGGTATCCTATGTAGAAATTGAGTAATTTCATAGGGAACTCGCTCTTAGGTCATAAAAAAAAGAAAAACATGAATCCGATGACGATGAAATTTTTTCGAAACCTACAGTCGCTCCAAACGTATTACGTAAACCTCAAGGAAGCATAAATCCTATAACTCAGTTTTTTCAAACACTATCAAATATCCCTAAAATGCTCTCATATCAACAAAGCGCAACCATCCGTTGCTCACGCACCAGCATCAAGCTATGACGAAGACGATGTCGAAGCGTTCTATATGGATCTCAAAATATTTCTTAAGGAAGATCATTTACTCTTCAAGGTCACTGTCGAAGATTTTAACGCGAATTAAACCTAGAAGAACGTCTAAAGAAGGTCACATTGGAACCCAGGAACTAGAATGGAGCGTACAGGCTGAGAGGACTCTATGAGCTTAGCATGAGGACCCAAATCATCCATGGTAACTCACAAATCCAAAAGCCTCACTCTCAGCGATGGATGTGGAAGTCTCACAATGGAGGACACTACAATGAAATAGACCACATGATAGTAAACCGAAGGTTTTCCTAAGTCCTACACGGGATCATACCATCGCCTCCTTCAAAAGCGTCCCGTTTTTCGCGAAAAGGACAGAAAGCCGCTAAATTCAAACAACGAAGTCTCAGAACTACCATAAACTGGGATAAATTCAAATCATTAGTCGACTTCTGGGAAGATACCGCTGTCGTCAACATCGACGAAGAATACGATCGGCGAGTTAAATATCTTCACGGTGAAAGCCGAGAGGTAATGCCATGAAGAGACTCTTGCTCCGGAGACACTGGAGCAAATACGTCAACGTGGAATTCCTTGAAAACCTACTTCCAATCTTGCGAAACTCTGCATAGAAGCAATGAGAGAAGACCTTGGAGAGAGACGAGCAGAAGTTACGGCAGACGTTGCAGAAGCTCACAAGAGCATTCGCAAAAGCCACCGAGGCTTCGCCAAATACAGGACGAATCTCATTCTTTGAATTATTAGTTATCATTCGCTGGCGTAGTCGTTTCTGGCTTCAACGGTATGCTCATATTCCGAAAAGGCCATTTCTCTGCGACGTAGCAGGTAAAATAAGTTGAATTACCATCTGTGGACAAGGATCTCTTTGGCCAACTCACGTGCCGGCGCGTGAGGCGACCATATTCGATGGCGCGTTGGTCATTGTTTTTTCGGCCATATGAGCGCGTAGAGAAGCATCGCTTCGGCAGTTCACGTGGTCTCCTCACGCACAGGCACGTGAACTGGTATGAAAAACGACGGATTCGGTAGTGTCTTCAGAAGCGCCTTCTTACTGAGCTGCAGCAGCGGAAAGAAAATTTACTCTCAGCGCACAATTTTCTTCGAATAGGGATGTAGGCAGCCTTCAATAGAATTACCATAGTCATTTAAAGCAGAAATCTCGATTATTGTGAAGCTACGTCATTTGAAAAGCCATCCACGAATCTTAGCTGGCGATAACTGAGCACCAAAAGGTGAGAAAGGGCGCACTAGGCATTCGACTTCATTAAGTATCGTTTGAGGTCATTGAACGCATTTCTCTGACCTTTATACTGGCTGGCGGTGGCCTACCGATATATCAGCTCAGTGCTGCTATCCTACCAGGCAACTTCGTACCACTTTACCAACTCCTAGGGATGGAACGCTTGGTGAGCCATGACCGCAAATCGTATTACTGACCACATGTGTGGCCCTCGACACTCCTGAGCACTACACCTCATGCGCCGCGAAGGGTTATAATATGGTATGTAAAAATTAAAATTGATATCTGTGTGTGTGTGTGTGTGTGTGGGGGAGGGGGTTAGAATTCAACATCGGTAGGATTACTAGTCATGTTTGCGAAATTGAAAAGATTCTAGTGGGTTTAATATGCGCTAACGAAATTTACTGCTAGCTCAGATGTTTTGCTTTTGAGTTAGTTGGAAGCAGAGAGTTTATGACCATTGAAGACGTGTATTTTATAGGTTTATGTTTATTTGCTCCAGAAAATTTGTTTGCTTACTCTCGAAATTTTCTTTAGGCTCGCAGTGATTATATGTCAGTTACCCTAGAGGAAATTTGTAACGTGTTTGATTACCTGTGAATCGACTATTTTGAGACCTCGCTGAAAATTAATAACTTCAGACAGCATATTTCGCGTCTTTCATGAGATTTGTTACGTCGGTTACAAAGTGTTAGACACTTTGTAATGCCTTTCGGCCTTATCAGTAGCAGAATGCCTCTCAATTCAGTCAGTTACCTTGGGAACATATCTCCTTAGAGGAATCGATGCCGAAATTTTTATTTTAGACGTACGGTTGAACAATCACCGTGGCTTTATTTCAGAGTGAGTGACTGTCGACTACATGGCTTACGACTGTTAAGCATTGTCACAATACTTTTCAGTCGACTTCTGTGAGGCCTAGAAATGCTGTTTCCATTGTCAGTGCAGTCCTTCAAGCAACCATTTATATGCTTTACATTTTGAATCCACGAACCTCCCTCTTTGAAGGATCCCGCCCGGTTACTCGCGAGGGCACGTGGCGCGTTTCCAGGTGGTGAATAGGGGTATAAAACGCGAATCAACAGCGACCGTGTGCTTTCCAGAGACGCAGGCGAATTCAGAGGATGACCTCTCTGCTTCTGTTCCGCCGACTTGACAAAAACTTTATTTCTACGAGTCAAGTCGGCAAAAAGCCTGTAATCAAGCGGCTGGGAAGTACATGGGAGGCGGTTAGGAGTCGCCTCCAACAAATAAGCTCTCCTGCTCCTCCGAGAGAGAGTGGCAAGCTACTCGTGAGTTCCCAGCCCTCACGTTCAGAGCCTGGCCAGCTATATGTTGGGTATCAAAATGCCAAAAACAGTAACAAATATGGGCCTCATTTCCCTGACCCCGAAAGAGACCCTGGTGCGGCAGCGTCGGGTAGGACGTGTACGGAGAGGCTGCTAAAATCTCTGAACCGAACTAGGCTGCCAAGATCGAAACGGACTAAAATGACGATCTGTACCTACAACGCAAGAACCCGTGCTCACAAATCAGCTGTAGAAGATCTATTGATTCAAGCAAGAAGAATAAGGTACGACGCCATTGGCCTGGCTGAGACGAGAAGGCGCCATCCTTTTCAAGCTGTCTATGACACCGGAGAAGAACTGTTCCTTGGAACATGCGATCGCAGAGGTGTCGGCGGCGTTGGCGTCCTCGTCAAATCGAATTCGACCGTGGACATTGATTCGTTTGAACAACTAACAACCCGTGTCGGGCGATTACGGTTTAAACGATGTGGTTCTATGCCGGCTTTGACCTTCGTCGTTGTTTATGCACCAACACCAAGCTATGACGAAGACGAAGTCGAAGCGTTCTATATGGACTTGGAAAAAATCTTCAAAGAATATCATACATTCTTCATTATTATTGTCGGAGATTTTAACGCAAAAATTGGACCTAGAAGAACGTCTGAAAAGCGTCACATAGGGACCCAGAGACTAGAATGGAATGAACAAGGTGAGAGGCTATCTGAGTTTATCATGACGACCCAAACCATCCATGGTAAGTCTCAAATCCAAAAGCCTCTTTCTCAGCGATGGACGTGGGACTCTCCCAATGGAGAGTTTCGTAACGAAATAGACCACATCTTAGTAAATCAAAGGTTTTGCCTGACCGATGCCGCTGTTGTTTCTAAGTTCTACACGGGATCAGACCATCCCCTTTTTCTCGCAACGTTCTGTTTTTCGAGGAGAGGAGAGCAAGCCGCTGAATTCAAACAACGAAGTCCTAGAACTACCATGAACTGGGATGTATTCAAATCGTTAGTCGGCTTTTGGGAAGATACCGTTGTCGACAACATCGATGAAGATTACGATCGAATCGTTGAATATCTTCACGTTAGCGCTATGAAAGCCGAGAGTCCTATGGTATCGAAGAGATGCTTGTCTCCGCAGACACTCGTGCTGATACGTCAACGTGGAATCGCACGAGCTAAAGGCAACCAAATCCTTACGCCCGAACTTGCGAAACGCTGCGGAGAAGCGATAAAAGAACACCTTAAAGAGAGAAGAGCAGCAGTTATGGTAGAAGCTGCAGAAGCTGGGAGGAGCATTCGTGAAGCCCAGCGAGGCTTCGCCAACTATAAGACCAAGATGATCGCATTTCCAAACCTTGACGGTACACTTACAGATTCCAGAAGGGATATGGAGAAAAATGTCCACCAGTACTACTCGGATCTCTTCGCTAGCCATGTCCTCTTACCGTCATAGAAATTGAAAGAGGATGAATATGTCGTTCCACCGGTCCTCCCTTCCAAAATCCGACATGCTCTTTCGCCGGTGAGGAAGAGAACAGCACCCGGTACAGGCAGGATTGGAGCAGAACACCTGAAAAACCTACCGCCTGTTCTCATCAACATCCTGGCTCAGTTCTTCACTCGCTACCTGTAAGAATGCATAACTCCCAGTGATTTCAGTGGAAAGCCAGCAAGACCATGTTGTTGTTCAAAATGGGATACCTTCACGACATAGGCAGTTGTCGCCCAATCTGCTTGCTATCCGATGTCTATAAACTCTTTACTCGAGTCATCCTAAACAGGATTGACAGAACACTGGACGAAGGGCAGCCATGCGAACAAGCAAGGTTCCGAAAAGGATTTTGTACCATAGACCACATCCACAGGATTACAAGACTCACTGAAGTTTTGCGAGAGTATAAACAACCACTCTGTCTCACTTTCATCGATCTGAAGAAAGGCGTTGATTCAGTGGAAACAGAAGCGGTTATAGAGGTTCTGGATAACCAGGGCGTCCCTACTCAGTACATAATGATCCTTCGAGAGCTTTATAAAGATTTTACGACCAAAATATCTCCATTCTACAACAATATCAACACTGACGTAAGAAGAGGGGTTCGACAAGGCGATACAATTTCGCCAAAACTTTCACTGCCACCTTACAAAACGTCATGCGAACATTAGAATGGGACGATATGGGAGTGAAAACTGACGGTCGACAGTTATCGCTTGCTGACGATATCGTTCTCATAACACCAAACATCAGTCAAGGGAAACGATTGCTGACCATTTTCGAAAACGCCTGTAGAAAGATTGGTCTTCAACTAAATTTAAGAAAAACAATGTTTATGAGGAACAGATGAGTTTCGAATGCCCCATTCACGCTCAACGGAACGACAATCTCCGAATGCTTCATTTACGTCTATCTAGGTCGTAAAATCGACATGATGAACGACCTAGCCCCAGAGTTGAGCAGGAGGAAACGAGCGGCTTGGGGAACGTTTAAGAGCATCGAAGATGTAGTGAAGAGGACAAAGAACATTCGACTCCGCGCCCACCTTTTCTACTCGACAGTTATCCCTGCCCCAACTTATGCAACAGAAACGTGGTCGCTACGTGAGCAGGATGAAAAATCACTTGGCGTTATCGAACGCGCAGTCGAAAGGTCGATGCTAGGAGTGTCCCGTATCTCGCAAATAAGAGAAAGGATCCGAAGTTCCGACCTACGTCAACGATTGAAAATCAGGGACGCCGTTCTACACTCCAGGATATCGAAAATAAGGTGGGCTGGACACGGGATGTGCTTCAACGACAACCGATGGACGAGAGCCGTTACCGAGTGGATTCCTCGGGACATCGAGTGCTCTAAAGGAAGTCCACTGACCCGCTGGTCCGATTTCTTCACGAAAGCGGTAGAAAAAAGATATGATGCTCAGCGATTCCTCTGAGCGAGGAGGACCCACTGGGCTACTCTTGCACGCGATAGGGAAAAATGGAAGAGTTGCTGGTACCCGCTCGAGTTACTCGACGACCAACGGGACGACAGGCGACAGGTGACAGGTGATACATTTTGAATATTTTATTGTTAAGCGTACTCCAACCCAACCGTACCCATTAACGAAGCCTGTAGTGATGATACGATTGAGAGAGTAGGGGTAGGAAGTGGCTCACAAAGTTTGAAGCTGGAGAAAACAGTCTGGGTTATCATTCGCGCTCGGGCCGTCGGCAGATACCTCCATTAATCTTGTGCGCCGCTTCACCAGTATTTTCTCCCATGCGCCATATGTGCATGGGTAGCAAGCGAATTTGTTTCTACAACAGCTCCGTCTTAGAGCAAGTTGCACTTCAAAACGTTTGCAAGAAAATGTGCAGTTGAGCGATGTCAAAACCATGCGATTTGAATTACTTTTACTTAGTAAATTTCGGGTTTATTGCTCTAGTGCCTAAACTTATGAACGACTTAATATCTCTACTTCCATCGTACTGGTACTTTCGTAGAAAAGAGCACTGGTGTCGCAATGGCTAGAAGTGGTCTGCAGCGCAAACGTGGTCGATCAATCGACGGTAGATAGTTGGACCCCATGCTTTGAGCTTGTTTTACCGTCTATCCCTCTGGGGTCGGTGAATCGGTGTCAAACTTGTTTAAGATGAAGGCAGCGTTGATCCGATACATCGGTAGGCCACCGCGAGTCATTTCGAAGGCCAGAGACGCGCATTCATTTACCTCAGAAGAAGATAAAAACGGGACACGAATGCATGGCGCATCTCTTAGGGGTTTATAGACGGCAAGAGCTTCATTCTTTCTTCTTTTACTGTCTTTGTACGTACAAGCTGATGCTTTTGATGTCATCTTCAGGTATCGCAACAGTCTTGTTTTGTGGTGTATTTCAAGCATATTATACATATTCACGGTCGATGGAATCTGCAAACAGTCTTTCTGAGGAGTCCCAAGTCGCGACTAAACAGTTCCCTCAGATTACTCTTTTCTCCACATATCTCATTATTGCATATCTTAATATACGCCTATATTACTCGTTTATAGATGATTTCATTTGTTCTGGAAAGTTTTATATTTCTCTATATCGGTGTCAGTGTATTCGTGGCCAACAATCAAAAAAGGAACGTGGGATTTTTGTTTTTTCATAGTTAAATTGCTTTTAAAGTATAGCCATTTCTTGTCTTTCTTTCAATAATCATTTGTTTCTTTTTGCTATGTTTTCATTCAATTGCTACGGTGTCTTAATTTGTCGTTGTAGAATACGTAAATTTGTGGTGTAAGTAGTTTAAAAGTTTAGTGAACTCATAGACTTAAAGAGGCAAGAGTTCAAAGTGATATTCCGTCGTTCCAAAAGTTTTGCCACTAGAGCAGTGGACACCCAGGTTCATTAAACAGCAGTTTAAAATTACCTGATTTTAAAATCTTACAACTGACATTTCTGCAAGCATTTTAGTACACAATTTGCCTACACTTGGTTTAAGATTAAGCTGTCGGAATGAATTCGCTTACTACTCATGCACGAAAGGCGCGTAGAAGAAAATGCTACTTAAGCCGCGCGAAAGATTAATTGAGCTTGGGACCTTGATGCAGGTGTAGAAAGGACGGCTGAAAAGTGGTTAATGAAGTTCAGAGGTGGGGAAAACAGTCCGGAGGATCAGTTGCTCTTGAGCTGTCTACAAGAAGCTCCATTGGGTTAACGCCATTCGCGCATGAGTAGCAAGGGGATTTGTTCGCACAACAACTGCATTTCAAAGTAAGTGTTGGCAAGTTGTAATCAGAATGTTTACAAGAAAATTCGCAATCGAACGATACCGAAATCATGCAATTATAGTAATTTTTTGCTCATAAATTTGGTTCTTATTGCTGTAGTGCCAAAACCTTTGGAATGACCCAGTATTATTCATTAAATCGAGTTCTTAGTCTTCATTGTAAAGATATATGTATTCAGTGTCAACACCTATGAAATTGCCAATCGTAAGCGCAGAAAATTCAGTAGGTTAAGATTAAGTTATAATGTTTCGAATGACATGGTAGCAGAAATTCCAGGTATCAACTTACACTGATTCAAATGTTGAAATTCCATCTGCTCAAGGATCCAAGTGAGAACAGATCCTATTCTTTCATCATAGTCGTCGAAGCTGAGGAATGTGACATGTTCATTCAGAGGCCTAGAGGACAGAAATAAAAGACTATAACATACGAAGATGCGGAAGCCTGTTTTTTGGCTACTGTTTTATCATTAATAATAAAAGGAGTAAAGACTGAATGTATAGTTCTACAGGAAATGGATTGAGCTGGATGGCTACAGATCTTATTGAAGGCTTTACTTAAGCACGCTAGTGCTGGTTTTTAACAGCTGTAGATAAAATTTTAAAAATGCATAATTCCCTCGATTTATGCTACCTGTCTTCACATTTTATTGCGCGGATTCCTGGATGTCTTGCAATCGAATCATCTAATCATTCATTGATTGCTATTGCTTGAGACTTTATCTTTTTATGAGCGTCAAGGAATACTGATCAACAGATCTTTTTGCATTCTCGGTCATATCCTTTCTGGGCGTTCATTGATGGATTCCCGAGAGTGTTTGTTAGGAAGGAGATCAACCATGCACTGAGCAACACTACCCATGAGCGGAATAATATAGATCGCAAATGTGAATGAAAAGCGAATTTTTAGATTGTAAAAGTGCTAAAGTTGTGCATTATTCCAGGGTATGAGCTTTACGTTGTGCAAAGCTATTTGAGGACAAAATCTAGTTTTATCAAAAAAAACGTATGCAGTAGAGCAATGGAAACAGAGAGATGGATGAATGGATCGTTATCACATATGCAACTGTTGGGTTGACGTTAAATATTCCGAATTTTTTCGTTTCTGTTCATTATCTTCCGTGCATTTGGGTTTCTTGTTTCACTACAGTTCTAAACAAACATTTTGCAGTAATCTTGATGATAACACTCATGCATTTTTCCTCAAGATCGCATTTTGTGGGTGGCCTACTCCTTTCTTGTGCGTCAAATCTCCGTGTCCAGCCTTGAATTCATTGATAAGATAAAAATCTGCAGCTGTCTCAATTGTTTCGTCTCCCCAAACCTCGTTAATCCGGCGGAATGTCTCAGCACCGTTTGAGATAAGCGATACTGGTGTAGTTTCAGTAATCGTTTTTGCTCTCGGGATAATACCATTTTGAAACAAATGTAAAAGTATTTGAATTGGAATAACCACAAGAAGCTGCTCTAAATGATAGGAAAATAGGAAACTCAAGTCCATGAAAAATATTCAGCAGGAAGAATTAAGTCGGGTTATTTTCTTATCAAACCATTATATGGGAGTTATTGAATAAAATCCGCAGCCGTATGTGTTTCAGTAGCGCTTATTTATTTAGACCCCAGTGACCACAAGTAGTGCTCTAGCAGTACCTTAACACTTTGAGATCGGTGAGATTCGCCACGACTTTTTGATGATCTTTTTCGCTGGACAAATCTTCTTTGTTAGTATTTTACTATCCACGAAAACTTAAATGTCGGCATTCTCAATACTGTGTTTGGCTTCTGAAAGCCTTTTCCAAAGCGCTGTAGAAGCGGGAATGAAATTATGTTTCAACCCGTAGTTTTCTTCAGAGATAAGGTGCATAAAGGTATTAGCTTGTGCATGAAATTATGGAGTATCAAAGTAATGCAAAAAATCTAAGGATTTCTCTCTGAAAGAATAGAAAATTTCCAGTATGTGGCAAAAATCACGCTCCGCTTGCGAAATTGAGTAACAGCCACTCACGAAGAAATAAACATGTTCAAGAGTTTTGTTGTAGTTATTTTCGTAGAGTTATCGTGAATCCTATTATAGATGCCTGTCAACGTCTCTCGTGCTCTATTCGTCTATCCAATGAGCAATCTCTTTAATATTCGTTGACGCCCGTCCATTGCAATCTCTTATTAGCACATGGTTGTTTTTCGTGGTCTCCGTGGTATTTGTTGCCAAAGCATTTGATCTCGCCAATCGAAATACGGCTACAGACAACAGGCAGGTCACTCATTGAGTCAGAAGTAAAGGATAAGGGATTGAACTTTCGGCGTCTATGAATTCGTGAGCAATGCGCCATACATTCGACATCATCAAGTTTCGTTTGAGATATATGAATGCATATCTATGGCATTTGCAGTGACTAGCGGTGACCTAGATATATCGAATTACTGCGCTCCTGAGAAGTGCTATAAAGTAGCGGATCTTTGGCTCTTCTTACTTGAACTGATTTTCAGTCCACATGTTGCTTTAGGGAGTTGTACGATCTCCGAATAGTAGACAAGCAATTTTCTTAAATGATGGGAGTGTTCTTAAGATCAGGTGAGCAGTTTGTGACCTGTTTTGTTAAATCTAAGGTGTGAGCTTTTTGTTGCGCTTCGTATCATGTCTTAGGTGTTATTTTCTTACAGCTCAGAACGATTCTTTACACTTGTACGCTCTCACTTCGTATTTATAAAAAGGTGGCTTAGCTAGGTTTTTCTTGAGAAGAATTTCAAACGGCATATATTATCGTAAATTTAACAAAATATGTTCATAGGTGGCAAGTGATCTGAGCGCGTGAGCCCTGTGGTTAGAGGTACTCTGCGGCACACACATGACATGGTTGGCCAATCGATGGCCGATGGTTTGATCCCGTGCTCAAAGCTCATCAAGCCTTCTATTTTCGGAATCGGTGAATTGGTTCCAATCTTGCTAGAAGAATAGCTACTGTGATTTGATATATCGCTGGGCTACCGCCAGTCCACATTCTTCAGGGGATGACCAGCGTTGAAAGCTTTATGCTTTGTCTTTTAATCCCCATCGACTAATTTTTGAAAAATCGTCAAGTTTGCGAAGCCGACGTGTTCTTCAGAAGTTTCTAACTGCTCAGTTACCAACATAATTAATGAGAAGCAGGTGAACAGTCACATTATGATGCCGAACAGGCATCGTTGCGTAATACTGCTCTGCATAATGTGAGCATAGCGTGCAGACGCGGTTTATAACACTATCTTAGAGCTGAAACACGCGTCTTGCACTGTATAAGTACCCATAACAGACCTCATAAAAGGTTGGAATATGTTATCACATTGTACATATACCACCGATAAAAATACTGCTTCCCATCGATATCGTTTTCCATCTCTGAGAAGATTGAACGTCGCATCAAACATTTTTGGCCACTCGGTAAAGTGTCTAATATTGTCATCGCATTTTTGAAACACTGTACTGATTAGGCTAGATATCGGTCGCATAGTGTGACTTTTAAGTAAATTTCATCACTTTTATGAAGTCCTAAGTCGAAACAAATTAGGGTTGAAGGATGTTGTCAAGGATCTCAATAGACAAAATGTACTATGTACCTACTTTACACTTGCCGAAATTTAACATATGAAATAGTTTGGGAAGTAAATATGGCTTGTTATAGACGATTTTAGCCGACTACAAGATATAGTTCGTTAGGTAGAAAGTTCTCTACACAAGTCGTATCAGCGGAAGTTACTGCACTGAATTAGAAGCACACTGCCCTGCACACATGGTCGCGTTTGATCACTCTCGCCGGTATCATCAAGCTATCCAAATTTGCTAGTGAAATGGCGCAAGACTTGTCTGGTAAGGTAAAAACATTGACTGAAATCATCGGTAGGCTTCTGTAGTCATCGTGCTGGCTAGATATGTATTGGATTGGCTTTAAACGATGTTTGATGGAGAAGAATCTTTTTGCATCTCCGAGGATTGTTCAACTCCGAGGGCTTTGTCATTCTCATTTTCAGTGCACTGGAAACGTCGTCCTACCGAACATACTCGTAACCACGTAGTCTTTCCTATCACTATAGGTCTTAAGAAAGTGTGTTCAACAGAATTTTAGGAACAGTGTTATTGCCGTTCTAAGAGCACATTTCTCTGCATGATCCTACGCAGTCCGGGAGCTGCATGAAGTCGTTTGTTCTTATTTGTGACGTCATCGAGTGTTGGTGAAATATATTTCTTCGTAGTATTCTGGTGCCGGAGCTTCCTCAAACCTTCGCTGTAGATAGTACTAGCTTTTTTTGTTTGAACGGAATTCACCTGACGAGTTTGGCATCACTATCAATACCTCGTACGCACGAGAGGATTGGTTTATCTATGAGGGGATCGAACCGGTGATCTTGTGCATATCGCATAATATCTCTGACCAGACTGTTATATGCTTCCAATGTGTATTGGATTGACAAACGTTTATCTAGACAAAGGCGATAAAGAATAAAGCTCTCGTTGTCGACCAGTCCCTGAAGAATGCGCCATACAATAATTTTCGATTTTTATCTTCGTTCGAGATGATTGAATGCATAGCTGACCCACGGTAACTTCCCCTTGTGTCGAATAAGTACTGCCTATCTTCCCAGACAAGTCTACGACCACTTTGGTGCCAGTATACCGACTTCAGAGGGATGGATGGCTTGGTGAGCCATAAGCGCGAGATCGAGCCCTACGACTTTGTGTGCGACGCAGAGCACCTCTAACCACTGCTCCGAAGGCGTTTCTTTCTCTATCGCCGTCAGTTGATAAAACGGCCATCTTTCCGGAAATGGAGAAGAGAGCAGGTGTATCTGTTCGGACGTTTGGCAAATTCTTTTCGTCCATCGAGCGCACCACAGACAAAATTTTCTGAATATGATCGATTTTTGCACGAAGGAAAAAGTTTATCTAAATAGTGCTTAAATTCTCTTGTCCTACTCTCGTCGTTATCTTTTTTATTTTTTGTTCCTAGATTGATTACTGTGCTATAATTAGTAAAGTCTCAGTAACTTGTGAGAAAGAAACGGGTGTGTAAAGAGTATTTGAAGTGTTTTATGCGAATCTAGTCTCTTCAACACAGTCAGTGCGTTATGCGAAGGCGCACAAAGCTTTGTGAAGCGGTGACTTGTGATACGCGACGGACAGTAACAAGTTTTTTTCCATAGATTCACCTCGAGAATCATTATATGGTATGTGCCCTACTGTTTTCTTTTGATATTCTCATTATTCTTCCAAATTCCAGCTTTATGAAACCACTGCTTACCCATTCTACTCCTTCATTGGAACAAACCCTTCCACTACTTTGCTTCCCTTTTGCACAAATGTTCACGTTCACGCGATAGACGACGGCTGTTAGCAAAAAATTAAATGATTCGAGTTCATGCAATTCTGCAAACTTAAAAGACGGTTGATTCTTCTGTAGACTTTTTTCAAATTTTTTTCCTGAAGTTATTTGTGTTGAACACTGACTTTTTTGCTTTACTAATCAAAATAATTATGCACTTTTGTTTGACTGAGTACTTAACGATATCGTCGTAATCGGTGCTTTTTGGGAAGAGGAATTTAAGAAGAGGATGAAAAATATGTGTCCACTTTTACGACGATTCCTATTTTTTGGCAGCATTCGCTGGAGACAATACGATTTTTCAGTATGCCTGATGATCGTTATTTGAGCCACGCTTGTCAGTGGTCTCTCAATGAGGGCTGACTTATAGAGGCCGATACACGTGTTTCAATCTTGCGATGTCGTCGGTCCGGCAGTTACACTTTCTCGTCCTTTGCTAATCTCTGTATATGCTCTCGTCCCTACACCAAGAGTTAGCGGCGACGAACGTTTTACACTCTATGTCCAGTGAAATTCTCACCGAACACAGAGTGCTGTACACTCGATTGCTCTTAGTTAGTATATTCAATATATCACATCTTTCGCCCCGAGTTTTTTCTTGAGACCACTGCCCAAATTTCAATATGCCTGATAATCATTATTTGAGCTATGCATGTCAGTGGTCTATCAATGAGGGCTGACTTATATAGCCCGATACTACCCGACTGACAAGATCGCAAGATCGAAGCGCGTGTATCGCGCTCTATAAGTCAGCCCTCATTGATAGACCACTGACATGCGTGTCTCAAATAATAAGTATCAGGCCTATTGAAATCTGAGCAGTGATCTTAAGAAAACACTCGAAACGAAAGACACAATACATGATTGTTGGCACTGCGCACCTTGCATTGAGAGTAATATAGATAGGTCGAAGTGCATACAAAAGTGACTGTCGTATTTTTTGGTATCTCCTTTGTATTGTATCTACTTATAACTCTAGGTCGGTCCTTCTATGTTTCTTATAAGTTTCTAAATTTTCGTTTCCTACATGTTCTCAAATTAGTTCCATGTATTGTTCCACACTTGCCAAGTTCTGTTCAAACTCCATGTTTTATGAAAAAAAAAATCGTCCATTTCTAGTCGCACTGCTGTCAGTTTTAGATGAATTGTTTGATGACATTATGTAATCTATTCCGTTTTTTCAAATATTTCTTATATCCTCCCATCCCATACAATAACGATGATGCATCATTGACTGAGGAGAATGTGCAATCAATTACTACTCAAAATTTGGTATTCTAGATTTGGATAGTTTTGATGGAATAGGGCTGAAATGGATCATTTGAAAAAACAAAGTGTATATGTATATATATATGCATATACATGTATATATATGTATACATAGTAAGTGCAAATTTACATGCATATGCACATATATATGTATATATACATTTGTACATATAGATAAGTACATATTAATACTTATAGATAAGTACATCTATTTATACATTCATATGCATATATATGTGTATATAAATATATATGTATGTGTAATTCCCGTACAAACCGAAATAGATTAGAGGGGTGAAGGCAAAATTAGTGATGATGAAGTGAATGGAAAGCAGATACATAGTGTAGTACTCTATCCTCCTTCGATGGATATTATTTTGAAGTAGATCAACTGCTTATTCAATGCACAGATTCTTTGCATTTTGGCGAATCATTCTATAATATTTCAAAGCTTATTGAATGAGAGGTAGAACGATACGATCGCAGATTATCTAGCTTCAATTGCGAGTGTTAATCATAAGGCTTTCGCAAATGGGGCGCTATTTCGATTGTAGTGTGAAAATTTCTGGCTCATCTAGATAGCTACGCATACAACGATGATCCATAACTTACCAGCAAAAAGATCGGGAACTCACACATTTTGGTGAGCGCTTAGCCTTTCCACACCGATTATTTGTGATACTGGAGTATCCGTAATGGCCAATTTTCACAAATTATGATGCGTAGTGAATAGCCTTTGCAGGAGTAAATTCAGCAGAAAATCTATAGTGAGTAACTAAGATCTTGACACGCTCAAGATCGTTTCCGATCTCTTATCTGCTGCGCTCACATTTCCCTTTTTTTCTTGAGCGCTTACCGTCAGAGATATTGCATGAAGCACTATGTGGTAAAAAAAAAGCGGGCGTAAGAGAGGGTAATCCATAACTATTAAGAATCAGAATGTCTGGGTTTTCAGGGTAACCTGGCGCCATTATCACGTGCATTCTACTGATCATTCGAGAGTCTGGCTAAAGTATCACTTTAAGCATGTCAGTTGTTGTCAGTACTTGATTAATGCATTGTTGTGCTTGTTTTATTGTAGAATTGTTGTGTCCTTGTTTTGACTTGACGTAAATATTGCTAGTTTTGTTATAATAAGATGTCTTTTTTACAAATGAAATAAGCAGTGCTACGGCAATCTCTTCTTTGTTTTCACCAATGGTCAATTTTTAGTTCTTTCGAAATGTAATCAGTTGCTTGATTTCTCCCCTGTTGATATGGTCTATTGCACCATGTTTTTCCATTAATTTTACTTAATTTTATTTCGGCGTTATGGGCTTTAAAAAGACGACTTTAACTTCTTAGGCGTTGTGTTTTTCATCTGAGGAATATGTAGCCTGATTGCAATCCCGCATTTGTTTCCATCAATTGACACTGGCGATACGGCACAATGTGTGCCATCCCGCAGTATGTATGTTGTAGTGAAAAGCCATTCTATTTGAATGTTCTTCTCTCTGCTCTTTTCTATGCTCTTTTTTTATTTAACTGTGGTAAGTCAAACTATATGATCAGTGTAATCCAACTGATTTGACTGATACGGGAAATGATGAGCATGACATGAATTCAAATGCATTAGAGGATCCTTAGAAACCCTAAATCTGTAGAACAAAGCTTTTGGGTCTCCTTGCACCTATAAACTTTCTCCCACTTGCCAGTGTTTTCGCTACTAACTAAATTGTTCGCGATAAAATCTAACGATAAGTAGCGCTCTCGGTATAGTGAGTTGCTAGGGAACTATAAACACGAAGTTAGGTTTTCTTATATTAGAGCCTGTCCGCTATATCATATTATCACTGATTTCACGAAATGCTAGATGCAGCAAAGTCTCAGTGCTGGCACAGAATCGGATCACGATGAAAACAGTGAAAATTATAACGAGAAAATCGTTAGCACGGATGTGCAAGAGGTGCACTTCGGAAGTGAAATTCAGCTCTTTCGGCAAAAGCAATAAAGTATTAGGAAAACTGTGAAAACTAGCAAAATCCTGCTGAGAATCTTGTGCAAATCATGATCGGTAAAAAGTTTCTCTTGAACTGTGTGAAAGTGTGAGTGTAAAAACGCAAATTTGTGAAGAAATGACAATTACGTTTACTCCACGTATCACAAAATATTCGCTGTAGAAAGGCTAAGCGCTCACCAAAGTTATAAGCTTATGATCTTCTTCGCCAGTAAGTCATGATCATCGTTGTATGTATGATTGTCCAAGTAAGCCAAGAGTTTCTAAGTATTTCTCCTGGTATAATTTCGGATCCAAAGAAGATTCTAAGGACAGAACCACCCTGCAATCGGGATAGCGCCCCATCTGCAGTAGCCTTATAATAAACACGCGCAATTGAGGCTAGATAATCTGTGACCATATCGCTCTACCAGTCCCTTGACATGCTTTAGAATATACTATTCCACCAGCACTACCCAAGAAAGAAACATTATGAACTCTCGTCACCTATGCTCATTATATGATATGTCATCATCTTCTGAGTATTCCTGACGAATTCGTTTATGAATTTGATTTTTTTCTTATTAACAGTTAAGGGATTATGCGTTGCCTTACCTAACAGCATCGAGTCAGCATACATCCAGAGCTAAACGATGTCTATTTCATGCTATTCTCTCCATAAATTTCTTTGTTAAAAGAAAATCTTCGAAGAAGGTCTGTGATCAGTTCCATTTCTCTTGTTTATCAGTGATTTCACTTCCTTGGTGTAAACTTTCTTTAGACCATTTCATTCCGCATCAAAGCGCGCTAGCATAGTGCCGAGTGGGACCGAAATGCATAATTTGCGCTACCTAACCCGCTTTTTGCTTGTCACGCATTCAGTACATCGGTTTTCGTGCCTCAATCCTTCCATTAGAAGCTTCCGTTTTTTGCAGCTATAAAAAGATAGTTTATTTTTGAACATGAAATTGATGTATTATGTATGCGTTTTGCGTAAAGCATACTGGGTTATATGGGTTTGGCAAAGTACGTTTGTAGCCTAGTAGTTATACGTGCTCTGCAATGCTCATTGGATCGATCGATGGTTTAGTCAAGCGCTCAGGATCCACAAAGATTTCCATTACTCCAATGTCAACAAACTGATGCACTTTTGCCTTAGGAAAGTAGCTAAACTAACCACCATAAGAGGTGGGCTAGCTTCTGTCGACGTGTAGTTCATATGAATATATGAAATTAGGCGTATACCACATCCACTCTATACCTCTGATATTGCTCTATCACTCTACCATATCTTCCACGCTTTAAAGCAGCATCTGTGAGAAGAGAAGGTCGAAAATTGCAACGAATTCAAAGGTCACTTCACCTACCTCTTTGATCAGCAACCTTATTCGCACTGAAAGAAAGGCATTTAATCCTTGCCTAGCAAATGGTTACAAATCATGATCCTGACGTTGCATTGTTGAGTAACTGATTTCTTTGGACCGGCTGCAAGTGAATCGGCAAAAGCATCAAAATGCAAAGGATATTACAGAACACCCTAAATAGAAATAGAGCATAAAAAAAATTGTGAATTTTTCATGTTGTTAATTTTAGCTCTCATATAAAACTTTTTACTAATGCTGATTATTTTTTTGAAGCCTATCTTTGATTTTGCTCTAAAATCTGTTTTATTCAATTCTTTTTTTTTTTGGTTATGCTCAAGTTGTGGATCGTAAAAATTAACGTGTCGCAGCAGTTGAGTTGCACTAGATGGGAATGAAAACGATCGAAAATGTCAAATTAATGTTCCATATCAACAAATCTCTACAGAGCCGTGAAACACTGCAAAGAGACTGAAGAGATTGAGGAGCTTTCACGAATGAAAAGATATTTACAGTCAATCGCCAGAATCGAGGTCAACTTTCAAGATGGTTCAGCAGAAGCCAAGAGTGGAGCACACCATAGGCCGCAATCATTTTCCCGATCTCTCTGATGGTCTGGGCAGGTATTTGCGTCGTTGGAGAGAAGACGGTTGTTCCTCATCAAGAGAGACGTCAAAATCAGCGGTGTCGGCTATCAGCAGCAAGTTTTACAGGGCCTCAGTTGTTTTCTCCGTTTGGCCCATAAGAAGAAGAAAGTTCCGGCTACTCGTTATACTAGCACAGATGCTCTTAAACGGCTTTGACACGCGCTTGGAACGAAATAAGGTAAAAACGTGTGCGAGCATCGGTGGAATTTTCCGCAACCTGCTCCTTAAGAATATAGAAGACAAGAGAGGTAATAATGAGGATTTGTCATATACTGTTTTGATACATGGTATGAACTGTTTTCAAAACCTCGCAATAAACATCCAATATAAATTTTTGAGAATGTTTAGAGCCTGACCCGACGTTGCTCCTAGCCTACCAACCTCGAGTAAGGCTTTAATTCTCAAATTTAGAACTGATGGCCAAACATGCATTTGATTGCCTCATGCTACTCTTGGCGAAACTGAATACATGGCGTGGGACATCCTTCAGTAGGCCATCATCGCCAATCGCTTTTTTCACTTCGATCTTTTTTGTTTTTGAAACAAATCTGGATAACAAATCAAGTGGCCATTGATTTTCATCACTTCATGCTACTCTACAACAGTACTTATCAACGAGCGGCAGGATTCAAAGCTATTGATTCTGGCCTATTAATTTGTTTTTATGCAGAAATTCGAACTAGTACAAAACTGTCGGATCCTCGCTGAACTTTCTTCAAAACTTGGTTTGCTTCTTACCTCTGAGATAATTTAATGCGGCTAGTTTTAGATTTCTGATTACGAACGTTAAACCTCACTTAACATCAGCTGTGCCACAACTTACATGTCAGCGAACGTATTTCGTTTATGTCATTCCACAAGATCACCATCCTGGTAGGTCCTTCAACGAAAAGTGAGCTGCTTTGTATAGACGATGAACTAAGTGAATTATTTTGGTCTTTTATACAATACCTCAGTCCACAAGAGTGACACGATTTGTTTAGACAGAGGTTAACTGGGGAGCGATTAGCATGATTCGTGTTTTTCCGTACATTGCGCGCTTCGTATACTTAGAAAAGCGTGATCGATGGTATTTATTGTAATTAACGGAATAAATGTTCCTAGTCTCTAGTTAGATTTTCACCCCTATTTCCTTGGGATTACTAATAACCAAGAACTGGAGTTTCTGGGATCGGCCAGAATGCAAATGCGGCGTTTCGCATATGATATTTGAGGCAAATTCACGCAGCCCATCTCCATATCTGTACTCACTGTGAAATGTTAACTTGATAAGATGTGAAGGTATCTTTCTTATTTGTTGCGTTACCACTATTATTATGCAAACCTTAGCACTTCCAGCATTCTATTTGAATTCTTATTTTGAACGTTCCAAAGATCTCCGCAAATCTCGCATGAAGTTTCGACTGCTAATTGCGGATTTCGCTTTCTTTTTTTATGAATGTTTTAGAATGCTGATCAAAGCAATTTTCTTTGCAATACTAGAGATAACTTTTAGTTGCGTACATTTCCTCAAAATAAACAATGATATCGTAGAATACGCCTTCAATATACAATGCCTATTCTGTAGCCAATGTGATAACCTATCCAATTCGAGAAACATGGAGATTTCTGTTGCGCGGGAGTATCCTGCTCATCTTTTATATGATAGCTATAAAGTTCAGAATGAATTATACGTACTGAAAGAAACGATGAAGAACAGAACTCACTAACATATACTCACATAGGCAGTGAAGAATAATATCCATCGGAAGTAGGTGATTGATCAGGCCGCTCATGTAACGATGATACCTCAAAACCTCTTGCAGTTGCTCACACTGCTTACATTTGGAAAGGTGGAAAATGGACGGGATGTAGGAAGCCTCTTCTGCAATTTTGTGGAAATCTCGACTTCTAAAATATAGTAGTGGTCGATCAACTGATATCATATGAATTATGCTACATTCTTTCTACTAAACTAATCCTTAAGAGCGCATGTGGCGCAGTGGTTAGAGGTACTTTGCGTCGCACGCGAGGTCAACGCTTTGATCTCGTGCTCATGGTTCACTGAGTTATCCATCCCTCCGGGGTCGTAAATTGGTACCAGACAGGTCTCAGGCTTGTCTGGGAGGATGAGCAGCACTGACTCGGTACAGCGGGAGGCCACCGCGAGTCATTGTTAAGGGCAAATATGCATTCAATCACCTCAAACGAAGTTACAAATTAAAGTCGAATGTTTGGCGCATCCCTCAGGGATTGATCAACGCCGAGAGCTTTATCCTTTATCCTTTAAACTAATCCTTGTGCTGTAGTTTTCAATTCTTGTAGTGACTTTGGCTGTTGTGTGGAAATAGGATGACCAGAAGTTTTAAACCCGGGTCGTAATATATGATTCAAAAGTACAAAGTGATAGTAAAGTTGATTATTAAACTATTTCTTCACTTATTGCTATGAATGAAGGTTAATTGTACTAGATACAGAAAATGATGTAAATATATATGCATATATATATTTATATATCTATATATATGGTTAGGAGCGCATGTAGCGCAGTGGTGAGAGGTGCCCTGCGTCGCACACGAGGTCAATGGTTCGATCTCGCGCTCATGGCCCACCAAGCCATCCATCCTTCCGGGGTCGGTGAATTGGTACCAGGCAGGTCTCAGACTTGTCTGGGAGGATGAGCAGCACTGACTCGGTTCAGCGGGAGGCCACCGCGAGTCATTGTAAAGGCCAGATATGCATTCAATCACCTCAAACGAAGTTAGAAATTGAAGTCGAATGCATGGCGCATCCCTAAGGGATTGATCAACGCCGAGAGCTTTATCCTTTTTATCCTTTTTATATATGGTTAGAATACGGATAAATGTGAATAACTATTATGAGAACGTTCCACAACAAATGAAATATGCCCCTTCGTTAACATCTGGTTTTCCCTTAAGTATTGCGACGATTTAGAGAATGCATTGACGTTGTTCTTACTCCAATAACCTTATTGAACCCTCTTCTATCAAGTATAACTATTTGATGGCAATTTAGTTCTCTTCGGTGAGGATGAAAGTCGAGATTGCATTAGAAAACTACCAGGTTATCACTGAAATGCTCAATGCCCACTCGGTGACCGTGCCGCATTTCAGCAGCATAGAAACCAAAAAGTAAACCCCATTCGGGACGGCAAGAAAAATGGTACGAGCAGCGAGAATCGCAACGCGGCGCGTGATTCTCGTTATGCGATAGAATTTTTTTTTTTTGCTTTTAGGAAGTTTTTTGGATTTCTCATATAACCATAATGCAAAACAATTTACTCTACACTCTCATATGCTTCTGGAACATATGAAAGCCTATTAAAACGAATGTAAAGAGAACACTAGCATAGTACGCAATAACACTGTTTTTCTCATTCAGCCAATTGTAACAAGTTGTACGAAGAAAATTATGTCATGAATTTCTAGTTCTAGAACTTTTCAATGTATACTACACAAAATTATCACATCAGCGGAAAGTTACATAATATTTAATAATTATTTTGAATTAGTGATGAACATTGCAAACGATGACAGTGATCATCAATAACTTTCAATATTCTTTGAAATACTAGAGTAGATCAGGAGCTCAATATTAGGTAGAATCATAGAACATAAGTCATTCTATCGTTGTTTGCGCATTACTTCTTATGAACCCATTTACACAGCACTATGTGCATTACTCGTCCTTGCAACTTTTGCCACTAGATATGCCAATTATTTTGTAAGTTATACTTTTCTTCTTAGTTTGTTGCCCTCGGGGCGAATCCTTGTACCACTTTCAAGTGCAAATCGCTCAAAATAACTCCAATGTGACCATCTGCGTGCGGGTCTAGTTGCCCATCAATAAAGCACAAGCCTGGCCTGCCCTCTGTATTCCATGAGTGTGCTCTTCCACTTTGACCGTTTGAATACATATACTTCGCTGCTTTCCGAAGGCTGTTCATAAGCCAAAAAGAGTCAAATTTTATTAGATGAGGGGCTACAGGAGTTTTTAGGAGAACTGATGAGTATTAGGTACTTCTCGTTTTCCCGTTGTTATCACTCAGCATTCACTGTCATTACAGGTGCATTTTCAGTAATGGTTGGCTAGGAAAATGCAAGTCTGCTTTACCTCCTCAAGCTCCAAATAAAGAGAAACATTTGAAATTCGGCTAATCTTGTGCTGCATCGTGCACAGTCACGTCAAACAGACATTCAACGAGATAATCAGTGAGTGGCCAAAACATTCTTTGAGGTGACTGAATGAATATGTGGCCTCTATAGTGACTCGCGGAGGCCTACCGTCTATCGCGTCAATGCTGCTTTAACACTCAGACAAGTCTCGGACCTATGTGATACAAATTTACACACACCGGACGAACGGATAGCTTTGTGAGCCATGAGCGCGAGACCGAAGCATTTACCTCGTGAGCAGTGCAGAGCACCTCTAAGCACCACGCCACATGCGCTTCTAATCAGTTTTCAATTGCCAGTTATTATATACTATATTCAGACTACGAAAGGGATGCCTGGTAGTCGTTACTTGAGCGATACATATGGTCTGTTATAAGCATTTATAAAATGTAGTAAACGTGTTTCAGCTTTGCACCCTCGTCAGTTGCACGATGTCTTTCGTCTGAGCTAATCCGTTTTCGGAAAGGACCCCTCCCCTTCCTCGTCCTCTCTCCCTTTCTTACATAGAGGATTCGCGCGGATAAGTGATAGAATTACCTGATGTGGAGTGCTGCACATTCGATTGCTCTTGTCTGACAATCGTGAAATACCATACCACTCAATTTGAGTGTTTCTTTGAACCGCGTTCGAATTTCAATATGCTTAACAGCCATTTCTGACCCATGCATATGGTCTGTTATGGGCACTTATACAGTGCGATACACGTGTTTCGGCCTTTCAGCCTCGTTAGTTGTTTTTCGCTCAGTCAGTTCATCGAGGATCTTCCTCTTAGATAGAGTAGTCGACGACGAAAGTTTCATACGTGTCGTTAAGTGGTGATTACCGAACGGTCAGCATTGTACACGCGATTGCTTTCCGCTGCTAATCTTAAGATCTCAAATGTTTATTTCGAGTTCGTGTATTGTACTGCATAGGTGCCCATAAAAGACCACATGCTTGACTCAGAAATAATTGTCAGGCATATTAAAATTTGAGCTTGGTCTCAGGAAACACTAAGAACGAAAGGTACGAAAAGGAAGTCAGACAAAAAGCAAATTCAAGAAATTTTCTTATTCTTCGAGTTAATAATGGGTCGTAAAGCAGCAAGAGCAACTCGCAACACAAACAGCTCATTTGATCCGGGAACTGCTAACGAACGAGCAGTGCAAGAGGTGGCTCAAAAGGTTCTGTAAAGGAGACGAGTGCCTCGAAAATGAGGAACCCAGTGGCCGGCCATGAGAAGTTGACGCCGACCATATGAGAACAAACGTCGAAGCTAATCCTTTCAAGACCACACTAGATGTTGCAGAACAGCTTTATTTCTAGTATTTACAGCATTTTTCAGAGTGCTATGATGTTTCGTATATACCTAAGAGAACTGAGTGGTGAGCAAAGACACGGCATCAGTCGGGAATCGAACCCGCGTTTCATCCATACCGAGAGCGATTTCCGCCTGAGGCCGTGTTTTTGCTCACCACTCAGTTTTCCTAAGCATACACAAAAAGCTCAGTATTAACTGTTCTACAGTCTTTTGATATTAGTCGGAAGTAAAGTAAAAGTAACCGCAATTTTAGATCATAAGTAAACCGCAGGTACTTTTGCACCAACTTGATAATTCTTCGCTTTACTTGTGGTCGCATCGCGTGCGCATGCACTCAACGGAAGTGACGGGTGACAGTGATTAATATTCGTTCAAGATTACCGCTGTGAAAATGAGCAAATTCTCGTCAGATACCACTGTCTTACATACCTATCCGGTAACCTCTTCGTATTCGATTGATTATGGCCTGCAGAGATACCTGCCATTTTAAGCCATAGAACGACGTTCCACGGCGTCCTTTAAACGTATTATATCTTTTTTCAGCTATTTTCAAAATTTATACTTTTGGTCATTTACGCGAAGCCTTATAGCACAGATTTATGCGGCTTGGCAATCAAACAGTAATCTTCAGGTCTATATTGATGAATATCACTAACATGCTGATTCATTGTTTAGCCCTTTGCGGACGTTGAGGGTCAGATTTTTCGAGGTCTTTTTTCTTTGAGCGATGGTTTTTGTCTGAAATTTAAGCAATCATTTAAAAGCTTAAATCTTGGGCATTCCAAAAGTTTGCTTGGTTTTTGAAAAAGTTTCTGTAATACTTTGTAGCAGCAAAAATCAAATAATATTTTACACTCGGTTCACTTTATTTGCTCAGTTGAACTTGTGGATCGCTTTTTTCACACTACATTAAGTTTATTTGATGGGCCAAATCTCAGCAAATTTGAAGCTTAAACTAATTTTCGAGAAAGTTTCCATAGTGCACTGTGAGAGCAAAAATTAAATGTTTTTCATTTAGAGTTTTCTTTGCATATAGGAGTTACAACTATGCAAAAAGTATACAAACTTGTAGAAAGAGTTATGTTTTATCAGAGTGGTATAAGGAATCTGATGTATTTCCTAGAACAAAGAAGAAAATCTTTGTTGTAGAACTAAAATGGCGCGTCGCTGGCGATATCGTTTATACCGCCGTCCGCAAAAGGATGAAATAGCTCCAATTTGCTATCGATTTGATCAGTTCTATTTGTTTAGTCTTCTAATTATAGATAATATCAAATGCAAAATGCAGATTCGTTGAATCAACTTTACTCATTTCTACATAGGTCGATTCTCTGTTGACGTGAACAATTGTCTGTATTCTTCGTTAATGCCTCTGAATTCAGCGCTTTATCGCTAGTACTTAAATTTTCGATTTCGTGCGGTTTTTTTGCATTCAGATATTTACGGATACGATTAGCGATTTATTGCTTTCTGATATTTTTTTAGATTGACAAATATTGACAATTGCGTTGACACATCCTTGACCATTGTGTTACGCGCTCTGGACATGGCAGCGCTTGCACATTTCTCGTGCATCATTTCCGCTGGTCTTGTCAGCTCAGATCAAGAGGGTCCTATCAACTGAGACCATAATTTTCTATTCCTGAGAACTGTTAACCAAGTCGCCGTTTTGAAACCCTATCGACATAACTTACTTGGATAATCGACGGTCCGTCTCCACGAGTTGTGCGGATCCGTGCTCATAAAAGTGGCTAATTTGGCCGTTTTGTTGCGTGAAGTTCCAAAATAAGCTAAGCCGAGGCTTCTTCAGGTCTTCACTACAGTAGAGCAGTCGCCGGCCCTTGCGGGTTAGAGGGAGATTACCACTTTGTGACTAGTAGCTACCAAAACGGCGGTCAATCCCTGGTACGGTTTACTCCTAGCTGGATTTTCGATAAGAGACTCCTGACCCCTTGGCTTGAGTGGCCGTAGAGTTAGGTTGAACTCCTAGCTGTATTTCTCAGTTGACACCCAGGAGCACCTCTTAGCCATAATGAGACGCTGAACCATTTGGGAGGATCAATGTAATTGCTCAATTAATCCCGTAGAGTGTTGTGTTCAGTCATGGTTCTAGATCAAGCTAGAGTATTTAGGCGATAATGTTTTATTTTATACACTTGCCTTTATTGTCCAAGGAGATGAAGCCTAAGGATGGAGCTTTTAGCGTTGGTAAATTCCTGAAGGATGCGTCAAATATCCGACTCCATTAAACGTCATCTAAAGTAATTGAATCATTTCTGGCGTATTCACTGACTTCATGTGAATTACCGATGTATCAAGTCAACGATGGCAATCTCCTAGATGTTCTTGTACGGATTTTCGAATCTCGCTTTATCTGAAGATCTGCAAAGTCCGTAGACCGGAATTGGAACAGTGAGCACGTGTGCTATGTAAGGTATAATATATCACCTGTATCACCTGTCGTCCCGTTGATCGTCGAGTGACTCGAGCGGGTACCAGCAACTCTTCCATTTTTCCCTATCGCGTGCAAGAGTAGCCCAGTGGGTCCTCCTTGCTCTAGGAATTCGCTGAGCATCATATCTTTCTTCCATCGCTTTCGTGAAGAAATCGGACCAACGGGTCAGTAGTCTTCCTTTAGAGCGCTTGACGTCCCGAGGAATCCAGTCGGTAACGGCTCTCGTCCATCGGTTGTCGTTGAAGCGCATCACGTGTCCGGCCCACCTTATTTTCGATATCCTGGCGTGTAGAACGACGTCTCTGATTTTCGATCGTTGACGTAGGTCGGAAGTTCGGATCCTTTGTCTCATTTGCGAAATACGAGATACTCCTAGCATCGACCTTTCGACTGCGCGTTCGATAACGGCAAGTGATCTTTCATCCTGCTTACGTAGCGACCAGGTTTCTGCTGCATACGTTAGGGCAGGGATAATTGTCGAGTCAAAAAGGTGGGCACGGAGTCGGATGTTCTTTGTCCTCTTCACTACATCTTCGATGCTCTTAAACGTTCCCCAAGCCGCTCGTTTCCTCCTGCTCAACTCTGGGGCTAGGTCGTTCATCATGTTGATTTCACGACCTAGATAGATGTAACTGGAGCATTCGGAAATTGTCGTTCCGTTGAGCGTGAATGGGGCATTAGAAACCCATCCGTTCCTCATGACCTTTCATGAGGAAGGTATAGTATATACTCCTTAGTATATATAGTATATATTAGTTCAGTTATCAAATATATATATGCATTTATAAATGAGTATATTGATTAGCCATCCATTCCTCTATGTAGGGGGTATATATCCACGAAGAAACGACTGAACCGAAACGCACCGTGCTAGTGATAATCCTGAAAGACCGAAACACGTGTTTAGCACTTTATGTAAGTGCCATAACATACCTCGTGGAAGTTCCAAAAACATGCTCTCAAAATGTTGTGTGTTATGTAAAATTTCAAACCTTGGAAAGGAATCGGACCCGCACATTGACCATTTGAGGGGTATTCACTCCACAGTAGTCATATTTACGCTTACATGCGTACTGCGTTTGATTTCGTTTGCTGCGACCGTATGTTCTCTGTTCCGAGTATGTTTGTCAAGCAACGTCATAACATAGTTTACTGATGTGAAATTCTTTGGCCCATGCTTTGATCACAGTTTAAGGCCCTTCCGTCCTATTTACATGTATGAACTCATGAACTAAGGCGATGCAGTTGTCCTGCTGTCAGAAAGCGTCATTTCATTCAACCTAAAATCGTTACTATTCGTCCGAAGAGTCTTAAAAATAGCTTGTGGATTGCCCAATACCATCAATTGTCACGGAAAAAGTGAACCTAAGCAGAACAGCAGTTCCATAGCACCTCCTCGTTTGTCTTAAAAAATTAGCCCTATCAATGTCAAATTCTATGAGCACTAAGATAATTTACATGGCTAGGAGGCAGTTCTAGAAAAGGGATCAGAACTACTTCGGACGACAATACCTAGAGATCCACGCATATATATACATGGGATCAAGGATTGTAACTAATATAGATGCAATGATTCACTAATGGCTAGAGATCTGTAAATGTGGAAGAATGAATCTACGTCAAAATCCGGTTTTTCCTATTGAACTTCATAATGTATTAAATGATCCGAATTCTTATGAGCATTTACTGCAGGGGACTGAAAGTGAGGCATTCAACACGAATTTGATGGTGAAAAGAGACTGGACGTATTCGTATCCTTCAAACGAACAACGGAGGGTGGGGCATATCTATTCTTTTTCTACACTCATTTCCTCATCCTTCTATAATCAACATGTTTTCAGAATTTGAGCGAAACAAGTCGGAACTCTTGCTTAAAATGGTCGAAAATTAGAGTTCTAATGTAGCCGAGTCTCTGGAAAATCTCATCAAGTACGCTTGTGAGTTTTTCATTCAACTCCATCTTTTAATGTGTACCAAAGTTTACGTGTTCAAAGAATGAGATCAACATGCTAAGAATAAAGAATCACAGCAAGTAGCAGAAGCCGGTGGCTACAATTTTACCCGAAGGCTCCAACTTGACTCGTTGAATTGTTCGATGTTTCAAAAGTTTAGGAAGACGATGAAACATCGTTTGCTTCCTATTCTCGTGTACCTATGGCTAGCACCATCGTGGCCTTTTGTATACTTCCTTTTTTATAGATTTTCGGTAGAAGAATTAATAGGTGTGATGTTAATTGCCAAAGAACTACATAAAAAATTATGAAAGATATTTTAAATTAATTCCGAAAGTTTGCTATTCACACGACGCATTTCTAAGGACACTGGAGAATTGAGTTTTAGAAATAGATTGTATTTTAAAAGTAATATGTCGTTACGGAAACAATTAAGGAAGATTAATTTACAAGATGCATAACATACACATTGACCACAAGAACCTAGAAATACTTTGAATTACGTTTCCGTGAGTTTATATTAACAGCAAGAATCTGGCCTATGCATTAAGGAGTGTAATAAGTGGAAGTGAAGACATCATGATGTGGCTGTCACACCATTAATGGTGTCCAGTACACGTATCGTAGACTTTTGTCCTTCGCCGGTAGTTTCTTGGAATTGGACATCACGGAACTGAAAGCCAGAAATTTTGTTCGAGACATCTAAAAGAAATTACAGATAGAAAAACTATCAGAAAAATCGTAAATGACCGAAATTGTGCTAAGGTGTACGTCATCTAAAACTGAGGCCATGTGGGACTACAAACTCCAGTAGTTTACCGATAGGATTTTGTATCAATTGCTGTAAAATCACATAGAGAATTAGGCATAATGATTTGCCAAAAAATCCAGACAGCCGCTCGTGCACGGCTTCAAAGGACGATAGTAAGACTTCGTGGTAAGTTTGTTGATCTCCCGCTATAACAATTCCATTCAGTTGCAACGCCTTCTCACACACTGACATCAGCTTCCTGAAAAGGCTCGTATTATTTACACACAAAAGTTCTCTTCGCAGTTGATATTTTCAGGATGACTTTGTGTTAGAAGCGACATAAAGTTGATTTGAACCCCCAAATATCTTCAGATATGTCACACAGTTAGTGGAATTTGTAGTCACAATTGCACAGTTATAATTACGCGTAACATATAATTACTACTCTTTCAGGAAATGGCTCCTATTTACTGCAGAAGTAAGACCGTCGGAGTATCATTTCCTTTTATTATACGCGATCCGCTACCAGACTTTACAATGCAGATACCAGCACTTCTCTTTTTCGATTCGATTCCTTGCATTCATACTCCACAAAAGTTATTGAATGTGATGAATATAAGAGTGATCAAACAAACATCATCATACAACGTATATGCTTCCGTAGCGCAGTCGGTAGCGCGTCAGTCTCATAATCTGAAGGTCGTGAGTTCGAGCCTCACCGGGAGCAACTTTTGCAACGTGTAATGCTCGTTATTCAAAGCCTCCTTTCGTAGCAGCGTATGTACTATTATCACAGATCAGTCTGCAGATACCAGTTTCTCTTGCATTTAGCTCGTTTTCTCGCATTCTGCCTCTTAAAAGTTCTTCGAATCTCTCACGTGGTGGTTTGCTTTGATTGTTGCTTACGGTTTCGCCTGCCCTCTGAGTGTCGTATGTTGGTCGAGATGGATCACCTCTTGAAGGTGTAAGTCTTGGATGTAGCCGATCTAAGGGCGTTCTCTGCTGACTGATTGCAGGAGAGTGCTGGAGAGAGCATAGAACCAGCGCCTTGCTTATAACCTTGATTCCTGACGCATGCGTCGCGAACCATTGCGTCCATGAGAGTGCTCAGCTTATATAAATATTTCACGATGCTTACTACTGCCAATGGGGCACATTTTGAAATGATAGTAATCTAACTAATACCTAAAAGCCAGTTCTGAGTTGAGCATAACGTCATCCCCATAACGTTTCTTCTGTTCCGGGTGCGTAAATGCTTGCGCATAAGACAAAGGCCCTGCATTAACCTGAATCATTAATCAGGTTAAAGTATAACAGGGATTAATTGGAAGATCAATGAAGAAGATTGATAGCCGTCTTGAATGTTGTGAATGAAATCCGTACTCTTGACCTGAAAGGGCTACAGCTGCTTGTATAAGGAGCTGTAGCCCTTTAAGGTCAAGAGTACGGATTTCATTCACATCATTCAAGACGGCTATTATCTGGTTTGCTTTCATTTCCAGCTTTTGACAAGCAAATTCAAAGGGAGAAAATATGGTGCTATTAGCGAATATTACACCAAGTCTTCTTCGACATAAAGGAAATCAACCATCCACCAAAAATGCAATGATTGCAATCTGAAACAAGCCATGAGTGAATTTGCGAAGCTTCAAAGACCACATTGTTTAGTCAACTAAATTAGCTAAACATCTAATAACCGCCTTTTAGAGGTGGGATGACGTGGCAAATATATATATATATATATATATATATATATATATATATATGTATATAAAAACTTTCAACTTCGAACAATATTCGAACCCGCATCTTATTCTTTACGAGGTCGCATGTTAACCACTTCACTACCAGCGCTCCTTCTACCATCGCTGTTTTTTTGACACAATCGTGTCAATCTTTCAGCAACTAACCGTCAAAGGTTTGGCCTGGCAAGCCATTATCGGCGTTAAACTCTGTCATGATGACAGATATTGGACATATGTCAAATCAGCTTAACATTTCTAAATTTTAAATCATCATGTTCAAATATACTGCGGTTTACATTGAGTATTTTTATTTCGTAGAACCCAAATGTTTTAAATACACACTCGATTATCACTGACAAAAGCTGCATGAAAGGATAAACCCGTCGATGTTGATTAGGCCCTGAGGGATGCGCCACTCATTTAACTTCGTCAGACATCGCTAGAGGTGATTAGATGGACATCTGACCTCTAATGACTCGTGGTGGCTTATCGATGTGTAAAGTCAGTGTTGTTATCCTCGCAGTCAAGTTTGGTGTCAATTTGCCGGCCACAGAGCTATGGAGGGCCCAATGAGCCATGAGCGCGGGCTCGAACCACTGCCCACGAATGCGTCGCAGGGCGCCGCTAACCGCTGCGCCAAGCACTAACACTAATGAAATTTTCAAGGAACAACAGCTATTTTCGACTCGCATTGGTGAATGTGTTTAATTTGCAGACTGTTTAATGACAGGAGCGAAATCATATATCTAAAGTAATCCGAAGAACAATGAAAAGATCTATCAGTGGTGAAGGTCGATGCGAAACAGAAATCGAAGATATCACCTAGCGCCTACAAAAGAACGATATGAAGAGGTATACATCTAAGAAGACTGAGTGGCATGCAAAAATTCGACCTCAGCGGGTGTTGAACCCACATTTCATCCTTACCATGGGGGCTCTTGGTAAAAGGGAAACTTGGGTTCAACTCCCATATGGGGTCGAATTTCCACGCAGAATTTAATATTTATACGTCTATTTACATCATTATGCCACTGCTACAGAGCAGTAAAAATAAAGAATCTGTAATTTTCTGTCGACCGCAACATGTTTCAGTTCCTTGGGAAAATCGCGTTTTCTGATTTCATTCTAGTTTTAGTAGCCATTCGATAGCTTAAATAAGATAAATTTGATGGTAGATTTCATTTCACAAAAAACCTTTTTGTTGCGCAGTGATAGCAAAGATAAAGTTATGCTGCATACTTAGACCTTTTTCGCTGGACAAAGATTTTTTCTAAGACTTTGAGTAGTCATTCGATAGGTTAAATCTGGAAGATTCCAATGGTGTACTTCGTTTTTGGAAAGGACTATTGAGAACGCTGCAGCGCCTAAAAAAAGATTTCATTTCGCACTCGGTGCGCCCTCTCTGCTCCGATATGTAATGGTGTATTTCGTAACACTGGCACAAAGTCACCGCGCTTTTTACAATATAACGATTATTTGTGGAACTCTGTGTCCCTTTGTCTGCTACAGCCCATTAAAAAGTCTTATTTGAAAATCGAGTATATCAATCAATAGTGGAGGTCTCCGCTATCGTATGGTTACTAAAGATCTGGAGGAAGAGTTTCCTCAAGCAAAAAATGTGCAAATGTGAAATATAACTCTGTTTTTTTTACTATAACATCGTTATAAATAGGGTGTTCTAAACATAAAGTACACTGTAGAATTCGCATGAATTCAGCTATCGAATGACTATTAGAACCTTAAGACTAAATAAAAAAACGTGTTACTTTCAAGAGATTGAAGCAGGGTGCCGT
The DNA here is from genome assembly GCA_019055375.1 of Parelaphostrongylus tenuis. Classification (NCBI taxonomy): domain Eukaryota; kingdom Metazoa; phylum Nematoda; class Chromadorea; order Rhabditida; family Metastrongylidae; genus Parelaphostrongylus; species Parelaphostrongylus tenuis. The sequence continues at coordinate 27,632 of JAHQIW010004326.1, read as the reverse complement.
TAGCGGAAAATTACCAAGAATTCTTATAGATATGGAGAATCCATTCGTCTTTTACAATGATCTTCATCAATGCCTAATTTATCAAATAGTTTTGCGTCTCTCCGCGTCCGTAGAGTGCTCTTGAAAGGCAGAACTCTTGTAAGTGAACTCGCTGAAATATGTTACGTAATGTTACATAGTGAACTAGATATTAGGGATGAGGAATAAGCATCAGAATGGTTCGCGATGAAGATCAATGTATGAAACTATCATAACAATTCATATCAGTCGATAACGAAGTTAAAACATCAATATTAACAACGAAATAACAAGTATAACTGATATTCAGTTATGATGATAATAGCAACATTACACCAGTAAAACAAATTATAACCACATGCCGTATGAAAGGGCGCGCGTCACACAGTGGCTAGAGGTGTTCTGCGATCATAGATTTTCGATGGTTCGATCTGCGTTCAAGGCTCACCAAGCTGTCCATCTTTCCATAATAGGTGAATTGGTACAAGACTCGTCTGGGAGGATAGCAACACCGACTTGTACATCGGTAGGCCACCGCCAGTCATTGTAAAGGTGAGATGTGCACTCAATAACTTCAAACAATTCTTGATAAAGATGAAAACATGGCTTATCTGTCAAGGAATGAGCAACACCGACAGCTTGATCCTTCATCCTTTCATACCGTTCAAGACACTGGAGACTTGTTCGTCAGGACATGCGATAGAATAAGGATCGGGGAGAGCTGGGGCTCTCCCCTCGCGAGTTTTGCCGTGATCACCGGTTCATTCGAACAACTAACCCTAATCGAACTTTATGACTGAAGTGATGTGAGTCATATTGGCTTTGAACATATTCATCACTTACGTATCGACATTAAGCGAAGGAAGACGACGCAAAAGCATTTTATGTGGACGTACAAAAGTTATTCATGGGAGACCATACATTCCCTGATGTCGCAACAGGAGATTTAAACGCGACAATTCTAACCACGTTGTCACACTGCGAGTTACGGATTAAAGTGGGACAAGCACAATGAGGATCTCTATGAATATTATGACGACTAAAGCTACTCATGCAAACTCACAACTCTATAAACTTTCTTTTCAACGGTGGGACATGAAAGTATCCCAATGGAGAGCACCGTAACGAAATAGGCCACACCTTGGAGAATCGAAGATTCTGCCGAACCAATGTTGCTGGAAGCTACCAAGAGCAGGGAGGGTGTAATGAAGACAACGCAGAACACATGACCTCGTGTCCAACGTTTCGATTTAACTGTCATCTCTGCCAAGCATAAGTATCAGAAACTTGGTTACTACGTAAGCAGGGTGAAAAACCACTTGGCTCTATTGAACGCGCAGATGTTTCGTGCATCTCGTATCGAGCAGGTAAGAGAGGAATCTAAATTTCCAATCTCTTTCAATGACCGGAAATCGCAGTCAATTTCAAGTACACCCTATCAAAAGGACAACAGTCGCTGGTTGCCAGCTTCCTCAGGATGTCAAGCGGACAACAGAAAGACCATAGACAATGGTTAGAATTTTTCACAGAAAGCCTAGAAGAGAGATACACTCCTCAACGAGTTCCTCAAATTGGGAAAACCTAGAATTACTCCTGCGCGCAACACTGGAGGCGAATCTAAAAAATTCTTTCAAAAATGCCATCGGCAGTCACACAACTACAATATTTAGGTGCCAATCTTAATGAATGAATAAATAGTACCTAGCAACTTTGGATATGAAACTACTGACAAAGATAATTTACAACAACATTCTTCGTTTTACAAACACAGTTCAGGACTTCGGATGCCCACCAAGGAAATATCGCCAAAATTTCCTCTTGCTGATGTTATAAACAGAGAGCATATTTGCAGTAACAGAGCATGAAAAACCACGACTTCAAAACCACCAGACATTAAAGATATAGTCACTGAGCTAGGAGCCCGAACAACAGCTACTTTCAGCAACCCATGTGACAACTTAGCTTAAAAAGAAAAGAATCACAAGCCATTGGAAAATGTTGCGACGATAAGTTTTACCAGAAACGATGATTAATGCTTTAGTGCGACATGATTGTCAACTGTACTCTGTGGGCAGAAAACGAAAAAAAATGTCTTGATGTGCATTACTGAGAACCTTAGACGAAGAACAACCAGTAGTGTAAATCATGATCAACGTAGTATTCTGTCGTGTAGACTACACCCAAATTTTGTCTCAACTCAAAGAAGTCTGTGAAGAATACAATCAAAGCCTCATTTACAGCTAAAAACCAACATCGAAGAATCGAGTCAGAAGGATGTCACCAAACTCAAACAAAAAACGGATACGATTCCGACGGAAAGGCAAGATGAGGGAAATGTGTTGAGGTCTATATCATTCTTTATGGCTGCCGTCCAAGTATCCACGCAAATTCGAAAATTCTTTGTAAAAAAAACTTATAAATAAAACAGTACTTGTAAATCTCTAATTTACTTCGGCTTTTTTCATCTGAACTTGCTGAATAATGTTGTAATCTTCTTCTGTTTAGCCGCAAAGAAATTTTAGTGATATCATTTATTCAATATCAACGAGGCATATAACAATATAGTTAATAATGCAGCATGAATATTGCAATAGTCGTGGTGGCTTACGTTTCGGAAAGGTTCGCCATTTTCAGAGCCTGGAAAGACCTAACTGATTCGCAAGTTATTAAATCAAATGCCTTCATAACGCCACCAGAAAACGTAAGAAATAATTTTTCTTTGGGTCGCATGGGAAAAACTTTACTTCAAAAACACTCACCGCTAAGATGTTATAGGTCTTTCAATTAATCATTGAAGACTTGCTATAGCACTATTTATTAGCATCATTTGTATTAGCATTATTAACCGTAATGTTATATGCTTTGCTGATATTCAATGAATAATATCAATATCACCTCGGAGCGGCTACACAGAAGAAGATACTCATTTATTCAAATTATGCTGCGGTTGATAAATAGTCGGTCCTGGGATTTATTGCAAAATGTTGTGATCATCACTTCGTAACTTTATTTCACCCTCTGCCTTTTTTTTTTCTACAGCATGGGTTTTCAGTACGTCTAATCGATTCACCTTCTCGCTTGCCTTAAGATATCATCTTCTTCACGGACGTCGTAGAAAGCTGGTTGAGCTCATCTTCTCGCAATCTCCGGTATCGTCAAGCTGAGGCGTTCCGTAGGACTTTCGTAACTGATCGCCAAAGAGTGATCGGGCGGTGTGGGTCCAGTATCGCGTTGAGCTGTCCCGAACATCAGGAGCGTGTTGTATTAATGAGAATAAATTAGTTTAGTCGCACTTGATATTATTATGTGCTAGAAAATGCTTGAATTATGGTCCGTGAGAAAGAACTGGTTCAATGTGGTGTGACAAAGATGTAAGCAATTGATGGCTCAAGGAAAGTAATCTCCTGTAAGAGGTAATTCATCGAGAAATTACATGTGGAAAATTGATCATTGATCCTATAAATGAAATTCACTGATTACAATGAACTGCTTATCATTTCCTTCTGTGGGGAAAAACTCGGTAAAACTCAATTATTTATTTTTCGTTGTTGGCCGACAGTAATGATGAATGATGCACTGCTAGACGCATACAAAAGATTAACGTAAAATCATTGCAGAATGCTCTTAATAAGATATTTTGCCGTTACTCTGCTATATTCTGCTAGAAAAAAGTTTGACATCTTCAAAGCAGATATGTTGCGAACTCATAAATTATGGAAGGCATGGATTAGTTACCACACCCACCCTAAGAGGAAAGAGAGTGTCCGGCATAGTGATTCAAATTGTTTTCCTTTGCACACACGGTCGGTGGTTCGATCCTGGCTCACAGCTCATCAAGCCTATCTTCTCTCCAGGATCGGTGAATTGGCACCAGACTTACCTAGGAGGATAACAACACTGATTAGATATGCCGGTAGGCCATCGTGAGTCATTGTAGAGGTCACCGAAGCATTCACCTTAAATGAAACTTGATGAAATCGAATGCGTGGTGTATCTTTCCACCCCTTTTGGGACAAACGCTGACAGGGAGGCGGCGTCGCTCCGTCGCTTTTCCGCGAGACGCAACGCCGCCATTATCTGTGTATGCATGTCTGGCTACCTGCACCTGCCTTCTCACGAGAAGTGACCCCGCCATTACAGTAGCTGAGCAAGATTTGACGTAGCGCAGCACCTCATGAAAGGTGCTGCTTGGTGTCCATACTGTAAAGGACTGTTACCGCCGAGGTTTTATCTAGTTCTTTTCCATTAGATGGCACGGGATGAAGGAACGCCTCTTTTCGCTGGACAAATAACTTTCCATTATAATTAAAAGCAATTATTTGAAAGAAAAAATCTCTGGGCTACTGCGCTACGTGGCCGCTTCTTATTTATAACGCTCTAACAGAAGAAAAACAATTGTGTTTCACGCAAACACATTCTTCTTAGAGAGAACTCTATTCGCAGCTTATAAGAAACCATACGATAGAGTCAGTTTCGATGATTCCGAGGCTGTGTTATTTTCTAGAGATACCGTCTCAGTGCAGTAGCAGGAAATACAAGATTGAGTTACACATATGCGCCGCTTTTGTTGGTTGGTGGGTTTGTTGGGGCTAGCATTGGATTCCGTAACGAGATCAATCAATCGCTTTGCACATTAGACGTGTGGAGTGCAATTTTTGTTACTTAATTTCGGATTTTTTCCGCTTTGAGAGAAAAATACCGATCGAACGTATGGTTGTGATACTACAAGATTCCTTCTACACGTTCATATGCTTTTCGTGCTTCCAGCGAGGTAATAGTGAAAATGGGCAGCCTCTATGAAATAAAATTTTCTTCTGAATGCTACAGGATTGTAGAAATGTTTCTCAAAAATGGCCATGTAACGCATAGCGAGAGATTTCAATTTTGGAATGATAACTAACACTCTAATGAAAAGTTTCTGTCCAGTGACAGTGGTCGTTTCTTTATCCCGTTCGTCTAACAGGAAAGAACTCTTTATACTATTTTTGGCTTTTTGCTCTCAAACAGGTAGTGGTTTCTCGTGAACCCACTAGCCAAGTTCTTGGGTGGTAGATAAGTGGTCAAACGCGGATAAAAGCACCATCTTGTTTCCCCGATACGCGAGTGAATCCGAAGGATGAGCTTCACTGCTTCTCCTGCGTCAATTTGGCGCATACTCTCTTTGTATTTTATGAGACACAATGGCCAACTGAGAAATACATTCAGAGACGGTATGGACTCACCTCCAATAAATAAGCTCCCAATTTACTGCGCGAGTAACTGACAAGCTCTCGTGAGTAGCTAAGCCTTCTACGTTCACAGCTAAGCAAAGTGACTACACGTAACTATAAACACCTATACTCAAATACAGTAGTATTAGTGACTCTCATTTCTCTGCCGGAAGAGTCGCCGATACGTCAGCGCTGAGAAGGTAAAGTCTAAAGAAGTGCTAAAATTCCAGGCGCCTAGGTTGTCCGAATCTTAAAAAGCCAACGTGACGATGTGTACCTATAATGTACGTTCACATACATTCAAACCATTTACGAAAGATCTGACCATGCAGTCATGGAGCATTAAGTGTACAAACATGACTTCTTTGTTTTTTACTGCTGTGAAAGTAGTAAAAATAAAGATATGCAAGTGTATCCTTCTGTTTGACAATGAGCTAAAAACGCTATTTAGTTTTATGTTTTTACATTTTGTATGACTGCTTCTATAGGACTCTGAGGATGACGACTTTTGCATACAGAAAACGCCATTTGCGGGAACTTTACTTTGCAGACTTATTAACCTAAAGTAATTGAAATTGCTTGATTCTGGTATCGTCCACTTGTGCATTTACTTGCAAACATCTTGGTATGCAGCCTGTCTATACTTGCTTTGAGATGGAGCTACCGCGCTTGCTACTTATGCAAGAATGGCGCGTAGGGAACGTTGCTAGTGAAGCGGCGCACAAGATTGATGGAGCTTGAAGCGAGCTCTATCTTGCAGCAAGTACAGGCAGGATATATAAAAAATTATCCGCAAAAAGTGCGTAATTGAACGATACCAAAATCAAGCAATTTCAATGAGTTTTGGTTAATAAATCTGCAGGGTAATTTTTTCACAAATGGCATTTTTCGGGTACAAAAGCCATCATCTTCAAATTCTACAAAAACCACGATATATTTTTTGTATTCAAAAGACGAACAAATACATAGCATTTTTAAACGCACTTTCAAACAAAAAAAGTTCGCATGTCTTTATTTTTACTTTTGTTGCAACCAAAAAAAAAACAGCGGAGTTTTATCTGTACACCTAATATATAACATGATGTCATGGGACTGAATGAAACGAGAAGACATTGACCATTCATTTCATCAATAATATGGGAAAAAACCGATCATCGACATATGCTATAGAAAAAAGTCAAAGTGACAAGGCGCTCTCCTCAACACAACTTTGGCGATGGAAAGAGTCGTTGAAAACCTGACAACCTGATTCGGACGCTCACGCTTGGAGGATGCGGATCAATATCAACTCCGATTATCGTGGATAAAAGCAAATAAGACTGCAGGTAGACTTCTATAAATGTGTCGACCCTTATAAGGTAGAATGTTTGTTGCCCTTGAGACGCTGGATCGATCTAACGATCACCTATGTGTTGCGGGCACCTCTAACCACTGCACCACAAGCACTCCATCAGTGAAAAGTACCATGATAGCATAAAACACGTGATAAATCTATTAAAGGTTTTGCTCAAGCGATGTGGCATTGCTTCAAAATTCTTTACGGGACCAAGCGATCGGTTTCTTCAAACAAGATTTCTCTGTTGTGAAAAGGAGAGTATTCAAAATTCTATACGGGACCAAGCGATCGGTTTCTTCAAACAAGATTTCTCTGTTGTGAAAAGGAGAGTATGCCGCTAAGTTCAAAGCATTGAGCATCATGTATTGAAATTTATTCAGATCATTAGAAAGGATCTTGTGAGAAGCAACTATTGACAGTATTAACAGTACAACAGCCACCTAATCCAATATCTTCACACTAGCCTATCAAAAATGAGATTACGGAAGTTGAAATTGAATTAAGCAGGCAATAAAGTTTAAAAAATGTAAGTCCAAAAGTCACCAAGAGAAGTTTATCTCCATAAATCTCTTTCAAGACGCTACAAGGGAGAAATAAAACGCTTGTGAGGCTTGGTTAGCTCGCAGCACGAAGCTGAGTCAACAGATATGTGCACGAGGGCTCGCCTGCGCTGTAGGCGCTCATGGAGCTATCACGTGTAGCGATTATACTCAACTGAAGGCTGACAAGTTAAAGATTTCATTTCCAAGCTGCTACACAGGATACTATCACGTTCACAGCAGCTACGAGTGAGAAATAAGTGTTTAGTTACCAGAAGAACAAACCTCAGGCTCTGGCTTTGCTTGAATTCGATCATGTCCTATTAATTGCCTACAGTACCCACGGAATTGTATGGACACCTCTGCAAACGATGCTAGACCACTTTCTCGATAAATCCAATCAGTGCCATGATCCTGTCTGTATATGAGCTGCCATTACTTTGCTGCTTCATTGAGAGAATTACAGTGCATTTTCTCTTGCATCATTCATGCTGACACTACAAAACTAATCTCTGTTAACCACTAAAATTTTCTAAGCGTGACGATGGGAATCCAGATTTCTTTGGCATCCACTACTCTCAATGTTCACCAGTTAATGGTTGCTATGCATGACAATGCTTGTTAGCGTGGTTTGTAAACGATACTTTACTGGTTTTAGAAAATTTTCACTAATGAATCCGATCCGAAAATAAGTACCAAGATGTCGTTTACCACCTGCTTTGACTTCGGCGGCAAGGCTATATTCTTGCAGCAGCTTTGCTTGAGTTCCCACCAGTGATTCAAGATGTTGCAAGGTAAGGGGTTAGTGATTAAAGTCAGTCATTATCCCTTTAAAGACGCAGTGCATCCCTTCGAATGCATGATTGTTTCCTAAGCTTTTCACCAGATCAAAATTATCCATCAAAGGTCTGGTAGTTATTTGCTAGCTTGAAAAACAATGCGTTCTTCCTTTGGACAAAAAAAAAAACTATTCTTATGCGGTCAAAGCAGCATAAACAATATTATAATTTAAGCTTGAATTTCGTCATATCTGCTGGTGCCTTTGAATAGATAGATTAATTTAATGAAATAAAATTTTCGTAGTCCGACGATAGCTCCATTCGCAATAATTCTGAAAAAATGTTCAATTTCCATAGACAATTTCATGTAACGTTGTACGATCGAAACAAGGTCACGTTCCACCATCGGAGTTCCCTTTGCAGTAATAGATATACATGTGACAAAAGCATATGTTTGTGTGGAGAAAATAATGAAGTACACAGTAACACGAAAAAAACCAAACTCAAAGCTTTCAAATCGGAAGAGAAACCCTAACTAGATAACGGAAATTGCGCACCGCTCGAGAATCGCGTTGCGCGATCGAACAACTGCAGTCCCCAAAGGGGATAAACGGAATTCTAAACATATAACAACGAATATTTCGAAAAATGAGAATAACAGATTCATCTTGTATCCATTATGGAGGCACTAAAAAGTTTTTTCTGTGAAGAGCGAACTAACAAAAAGCAACTTTGATATTGTTCGTCCAATTATACATTGGTATGATTAAGCGATACAGTAGTGCAATCGCTTCATACCTCTCCGAAAGAGTGAGAACCTGGGCGGTTTGTTCAGTTCTGGTAGCCAAATTTTCGTAAGCGTTTTTCGGCCGAGCTAAAACACTTTCACAATTTTCTCACAAAAGTATACAATAATGACAAGTTTTTGTGAAACACACATCTTATTGAAACTGTAGTAGTTGATACGAACCAGCGAGAAACCGAACGGTTGACTGATGAGCTGATCCATTCAAACGCTGACCAGTCAACTTTGCCAACTTCTTCATGTCTAAGAGAATCTAATTATTAATGGCATATTTGTAAAATCCCTTTCAACTCTTACAGTAGCCTTTTCACAATATCGATTGATAACAACTCAACAGCACTTGGTTGAAGAGGTTCACAAGCACAGAAAGCATAAATGAGTCAATTTATAAGCTGAGAACTATGCAAAGCCCTACTAACTTCATCTTAACGATTCACATATGCGAACCGCACAAAATTACGGTATAAAATAGAGGAATAACATACCTTAGAGAAGTCACTAAGTGGCTAAGTACTGTACAAAGAAAGACACATTTGAACAGTAACATAAGGCAGTAAATCCGAAGACCAACTCCCTATTACTCACACAACCTGTCAATAAATCACAGATTTTTTTCGCAAGCCAAACGCTAGGTTGTTATAATACAATTTATTCGATCAGCTGTTTCAATGGTTTCGCCTTCTTCAGAGCCTGTAAGGATCAGATTACCCACAATTCATTCGGGCAAAAATCTCCATTCAATAGAATACATCACCAAGCGCAAATTTCAATCGCATTAAGGATTAAACAAGCTTCGACACACCCGCTGATTCTACTATATCTCCCACTACATTTTCTAGGATACGTACCGGGCAGAGATTAAATGGATTTAGAATGCACATACCACATCAACATAACAGTCTTATATATTCGGCCATATTATGGGTGATAAAGAGGCATTCTTTTCTGCGGTTCAAACTCGAATTTATAGCGCTAATCTGAGGTACTTCTCAAATAGTACTCCCCGAATTGCTCTCAAAATTTTCCCTCGCGCTGGTAATCTATGCTGTCTCTGCACAGTTAGTTTCCGATTGGAGATCTCAGTGAGAAGACTCATGAAAAGTGCCGATTATGTTAGAAAACAAAGACTTGAGCCTAGTACAATCGTGGTTTGAGCGATTTTTTTTGTTAGTACTATGGAGGTGTTTGATTGACTGGTATATGGGCAATCTTATCTTTCCAGGCTCTAAAGAAGGGTAAAACCGCCAATATGTCAGTTCATCGATTAAATCATATAATGACAACCTTGTATATGGTTTATAAAATTCGTAATGAATAAATAAATAAGAATAGATAATAATAATAAATAAAACTGTTGCAAATAGTTGCTGAATAAGTTTAATTATTAGTAATTGTCCGACGAATGAGTTTAAATGACAAACACATTACAACCAACCTTTTCCAGCAAGTTCTTTTGCTATGATAGTAAGAGCGTGCGCATAACAAATTGCACCTTGCGCATCCCAGTTGCCTGGAAGCTAAGAAATTTTTGCCCCCACGTAAATAAATGATCAACACATTCAGGATTTAATAAAATGTTTTGAACTCATATGTGGCTACAAGATGCGGTACTTCTGCGTTAGGAAGCATGGGATTAAGAAACTATCTTTCACGCTGGTAAAAGACTTTTCATGGCACAGCTAGTAACGACTTGAAAGCTTAAATGTCTTGCTAGAGCTCTAATTGGCTTTTTTTGAAAATGCCTTTTCATAACATTCCAAAAAAAAGGCATCACTTGTGTTTCACACGCTGGCAAGGCAGAGCTCGTCGTTCAGGCTATTAATAATCATTTGATATGGTAAGACTGAACGATGGAAGCCCCGTGCTTATGCTTTTTCTGGAAGCACCGTTTCTCTGCAGTGCAGCAGGGGGAATTAGATTGATTCTCATATTTGATCATATTTTTGGGCAATCTACGGGCTAAGGGTGGAGGGACATTGGGACATTCCCGCGGCCTCAACACGACGATCGATGGCGTTGGTGCCTTACACATGTGAAGTGTGATTTTCCCTATTCAATAAAGAATTTTTCTTCTGTTGCTGAAAAAACTCCAGATTAAACGTATTAGTCTAGTAAAAAAGATTTCCTCTGCGCAATCATATGCTTTTGGTACTTCCAACGAAGACAGTAAAATAGCGCGGCCAATGCAAAACATAATTTTATTGTGAATTTCACAGCGTTATAAAAGGGTTTTTTCAAAAACGGCCATGTAGCTCAGAAGCCATAGATGCGAGTTTTCGAATGATTACCAACATTCTTATGGAAAATTCCATTTCAGCGAAAAGGGATGGTTTTTTTCATCTCGTGCTGCCTAGCGGAAAAGAACTTATGATGCGATCGCCTTTCCATAAAAAGAAATCAATCTAACACCATACAGAAGTGCTATCAGCTGGAACGAAAATTTATGAGACAGATGAATCTTTGCCAGTACAGAACACATTATGTTTTTATATGAATTACTAGACATTACTAGAGCTTACATCACAAACCTACTAATTTCCGAAATAGCATCATTATGTTTCAAGCCTAGATTAAAGTTCCAAAAAAGTAGGTTCCACAAAAACTGCGAATATGTTTGGAACATTTATCTCCTTGGTAAGTATGTCATGTCAGTAGTTCTCACTCTATTTGCCCAACAATTTGGCACTAGACTTTTTCACTAATGTGGCAGCACCGGCTCGATATGTCGGTAGACTACAGCGATTCAATGTATGAGATTGACATGCATTCAATCACCTCTAATGGCGGCTAAAAGATGAGGGATAAAGTATTTGGCGTTGATCCAATCCTTAAGGGATCGGCCATGCATTCGACTTCATCACACATCGCTAGGGGTGACTGAATGTACACCTGGCCTTTACAATGACTGCCTGTGGCTTACCGAAGTATCAAGTCAGCGCTGCTATCCCCCAGCCAACTCTAGTACCAACCATCGACCGTGGAGAAATGAAAGCCTTGCGTGCGGTATCGAACCGTCTACCACGTGTGCGCCGCAGTTCACCTTATAACTACTAAGGTAGGCGCGCTCAACGGTTCTTGATGAAATTAAATGTATATGAGTAAATCTCTAAAAGAAGCCAAGAGAGGTAGGGTACACCAAAGCTATGCACAAGGGGTGCCTGAAGGTCACCATGCGTGTCCAATGTTCACCGTCCTAATGCTTGAGATCTGTATATTATACGCTATGAGTTGATAAGACTTGAATTTGAGTGCTACTACGTACTGCAGTTTTCCTCAGCCGTCCACGACACTCGATATGAGTAGGATCTCAGCCGTAACCATCCATTATAAATACTGCACCGTCGTAGAGTTTTAACACGATTTGCAGTTTAAGCCTTCATAGTAATCGTCAACTGTCCACTACTATTTCGAGGATTTGCTTCTCAATTGGTAAGCAAGACAAATAAGTAACTGCTTTTTCTACTCAGTATCTCTTATTCACCCATTGCGTACGGTGTGTATTGCCTTCAACACACGAGTTTTTGGTAGTCTTCTTCGGTGAACTAGGCAGCCTCTTTAATAAGCTTTGGTAATCATTCCGGAGTTCATACTTTTGCGATTCCCACCAAAGCTGTGTTTGGGTTTCCGAAAACATTTCTTGATGCGACATTTGAAAAATTTCAACATCGACGTCGTCGTCCACAAAGCTGCAGCTTGAAATCAACTCGAGAAAAGGTACTTCTGTTAAACTCAAAAAAATTGCTCGTTGTCGTCGATATAGCAATTCATGCCATAATGGAAAAATCAGACAGTATAGCACTGTTCATGCAACTGCTATTGACCAGTTGTGATCGGCGATATTACCGTATTTTTCGTAAAACTTATATTTCATTTCACGAAGATCCTATCAGCGCTCCTTAGGTGGAGCATTCTGCGCAGTTATCAAGATCCGGCAAAAGTGGGCCTCCTTATTTAACGATTTGTCTTTATCGTCATCAACGTTGAACAACAACAGAGCCTAGCAGAAATGAACGGTCCGCTCAGCTTCACAAGGTTTGATTAAAGAGCTCTTTTGACATCATCTGACGTATCCCCTTGATACATAGTAGCTGTAACCTCGAAAGTAGCTGTGATTGAAGTATGAGTGTTCGTCAAGAGGTGTACTAGCGTCTAGTCCCACTAAAGAAAAAAATCCGTTGATTTTTTCTTGACACCAACGGTCACGCTAATGTAATGCTGTGGACATAGAAAAAGTGCAGCACCCATTACACGACTAAGTCGATATGAGTATAACCAATATTACTGAGTGATATGCATAACTATGAACGTCGGAGAATGTCGAACCTGTATTTCACCCTTTCCGAGAGCAAAATTCTGTCGTAGAGAAAGCGATGGCGAGTCGAACGTCAGTAGTGCAATGGCTAGTACATACCAATACATGCTAATTGTAAAGGTGAAATTCTAGTTGGAATCCAGCCCAAATTTCAGAGCTTCGCATTTCACTCAACAATATTGGATATATCTACGTATATATATATATATATATATATGTATATATATATATGCCACCACCAAAAGCTGTTGGTAAAATGATACCTAGGTGAAAATTGTTTGGGTAATTCAGTGGTTCATACTGATATGGAGATCAAGGATGTTAATAAAATTTATTGAGTACATTGATGCTGTACCACAATGATACATTCACTGATGTTTTCGCAGTTTCGCCTTCTTCAAAGCCGTTTTGTTGTTTTATGGTCCACTAGCTTAATGGAGACCAGCAGCACCAAGTCTTGCATGTGCGAACAATGTATGAAGGTGTTGCTTATCAACTAGTAGCTGTTGGACCATAAAAACAACAAATAGCGATGAAAAAAAAAACAAATTTGCTGAAACCCGAAACGTTGGCCTTTGTATTGTTATTGTGCTGTATAAGTGTGCTCAGTAAAACTGTTAGAGCAACCTCACATTTGTTTATCCAGGAAAACTATTTAATTATTCAATCTATGCTGAAGTTAATAAATGGGTGGTCGTGAGGAATTATTGCGTGGTGACTTGATGTGATTAAACTCGCAGTATCCTAGAAGCACGTTGTTGCCACATGTCCATCTGATCTCTTTGCTTTGAAATTCGATACGCATGCTGTCCATTGTTCCTATATGCCTTGCCAAAAACAATGCTATTGTTGGCTAAGTCGTGCCCCTTGGCTAGCCATGTCCGTCCTTTTGTGTTCGTTAGAATAATATCATACCTCCTACGCAAGCCTTTCTCCAATTAGAAAAGTTAATTTACTAGTCTAAATTCTTTCTATTTTGAATGCCACTTGCAGTGGTATGATCTTATAGTATACCCAATATGTGGAGTACTGTGCAAAAACGTCTGCGTCAGCCGGGATTCGAACCCAGATCTCACTCTTTTCGGAATTAATTTATTCTTTTTCATTTAAAAAGACTCACAACAGTTTTGACATAAAGTAAAACCAATCTTCTGCTTTATACCGTAATTTGAGCGGTTTGTACACGTGAGTCGTTAGGTCGTAGCAAGGCCTTGCATAATTTTCGGCTTATAAATTGACTCACCAATGCTTTTTTGTGCTTGTAAATCTCCTGAGTCAAGTGTTGTTGAGTTGATGTCAGTCGACATTTCAAGAGGTTGCTGTGAGAGTTGGAAGGAAAATCACAAACATGCCATTACATATTAGATTCTCTTACATATTAAGAAGTTGGCAAATTGGGTGGTCAGTATTTCAATGGATCAGCCATCAGTGATTGCTGAAGAAGGTACCGCAGTGCCAGAGGGAGGCGTTCAACCGTTCGGTTTCTCGCTGGCTCTATCAACTAATACAATTTTACTGTGTTGCATGTTTTACAAATACTTGCCATAATTGTACACTTTTGTGAGATAATTGTGAAAGTGTTTTAACTCGGCCGAAAAACGCTTACGAAAATTTGGCTGCCAAAACTCAACAAACCGCCCAGGCTCTCACTCTTTCGGAGAGTTATGAAGCGATTGCACTACTGTATCTCTTATCATACCAATGTATGAAAAGACGAACAATTTCAAGGTTGTTTTTTGTTACCTCGCTCCTCGCAGAACAAAATTTTTTATATTCTCCAAAATGGATACAAGATGAATCTGCTAATCTTATTTTTCGAAATATTTGTTGATAGATGTCTAAAATTCCGTTCAACCAATTGGGGATGGCAGTTGCTCGATAGCGCAACTCTATTCTCAAGCGGTGCGCGATTTTTGGTATCTAATTTGGGTTTCTTTTCCGTTCTGAACAAAAGCTTCGGGTTTGGGTTTTTTGTGTTACTGTGATACTTCATGGTTTTCTCCACTTGAACATATGCCTTTGTCGCATTTATATCTCACATTGCAAAGGGAACTCTGATGGTGAAACGCGACCTTGTTTCGATCGTACGACGTTACATGAAATTGTCTATGGAAATTGAACATTATTTCAGAATTATTGAGAATGGAGCTATCGTCGGACTACAGAAATTTTTATTTTGTTCAAAAAAATCTATTTAAATGTTCCAGCAGAGTCACGAAGAAAATTAAGCGTAAGTCATAATATTATTTTTGCTGGTTTGGCCCCATAAAAATAGTTTGTTCTGTCCAAAGGCAGAACGCATTGGTTTTAATAAGCTAGCGATTGACTACCAAAGCTTTGATGGATGGTTTTGAACTGGTGAAAAACTTGCCAAACAATCATGCATTCGATGGGATACACTGCGCCCTTAAACTGATAATCATTGACTTTAATCACTGAACCCTTACCTCACAACATCTTCAGTCACTGGTGGATATTTATGCAGCGCTACAGCTAGCATATAGCCGTGCCGCTGAAGTTAAAGCAAGTGGTAAACGACATCTTGGTACTTATTTTCGGATTAGATTCATTGGTGGAAATCTTCTGAAGTGAGCAAAGTTTTGTTTAGGAACCACGCTAACAAGCATTGTCATGTAGAGCAAACATTAATTGGAAAACATTGAAGCACTGGAAGCCAATTAAATCTGGATTCCCATAGTGATGTTTCGAAATTTTAGCGGTTAACAGAGATTAGTTTTTTCGCGCCAGCATAAATGCTGTAAGAGAGCAAGCACTGTAGTTCTGTTGACGAAACAGCAAAATAATGACCGCTTATTTACAGACAGGATCATAGCACTGATTGGATCCATCGAGAAAGTGGTCTAGCATCGTTGGCAGAGGTGCCCACACAATTTCATGAGTATTGCAGGCAACTAATAGGATATGATCGAATTCAAGTGGAGCCAGAGCCTGAGGTTTGTTCTTCTGGTAACTCAACACTATCTTTCTCACTCGTAGCGGCTGTGAACGTGGTAGTATTCTATGTAGCAGCTTGGAAATGGAACTTTCCCTTGATAGCCTTCAGCTGAATATATTCTCTACACGTGATAGTTTCATGTGCGCCTGCAGCTCAGACGCGCCCTCGGTGTAGCTGCCAACTCAGCTTCGTACTACAAGATAACCAAGCCTCACAAGCGTTTTACTTCTTCCCTGTAGAGTTTTGAAAGAGATTTATGGAAAGAAACTTCCCTTGTGACCTTTGGACTTACTATTTTCCACTTTATTTCCCGTTTAAATCATCTTCAACTTTCGTAATCTCATTTTTTGGTAGGTTATCGTGAAGATAGGAGCGCATGTGGCGCAGTGGTTAGAGGTGCCCTGCGTCGCGCACGAGGTCACTGGTTCGATTTCGCGCTCATGGCTTACCAAGCCATCCATCCCTCCGGGGTCGGTAAATTGGTACCAGGTAGGTCTCAGACTTGTCTGGGAGGATAGGCAGCACTGACTCGGTTTAGCGGGAGGCCACCGCGAGTCATTGTAAAGGCCAAATGTGCATTCAATCGCCTCAAACGAAGTTAAAAATTGAAGTCGAATGCATGGCACATCCCTCAGGGATTGATCAACGCCGAGAGCTTTATCCTTTATCCTTTTTATCGTGAAGATATTGAAATAGATGGTTGTTGTACTGTCAGTGCTGTCAATAGTTGCATCCTCCAAGATCCTTTCTAATGACTTGAATAAATTTCAGTACATGGCGCTCAGTGCTTTGAACTTATCGGCATTCTCACCTTTTCACAAAAGAAAAATCTTTTTGAAGAATCCGATAGCTTGGTCCCGTATGGAATTTTGAAACAATGCCACATCGCTTGAGCAAAACCTTGAATGGATCTATCATGTGCTTTATGTTGTCATGGTAGTTTTCACTGACGGAGTGCTTGGAGCACAGTGGTTAGAGATGCCCACCACACACAGGTGATCGTTAGATCGATCCAGCGTCTCAGGAGCAACAAACATTCTTTCCTATAAGGGTCGACAAATTTGTAGAAGTCTACCTGAGAGGATACTAACACTTACTTGGTACACAACCAGACCCCCATCAGTTTTTGTAAAGGCCATATTTGCTTTCAGCCACCTCTTATGGTGGTGCTCAATGAAGACGAATTTTTGGTGGATCCTTAAGGGATTGGTCAAAGTTGAAAGCTTTATCGATTTGGTACTTTCCATTAGTAGACTTCCACTTTCATCGCTGACAAGGGTGCTTCTGCATTTGTGAGCTTGCCATGAATGTTTGGTCTTAATCTTCGTGATAGATTCAGTGGGGTTCTCTGTTTATTCTATCTCAATAAGTCTGTCTCAACGTGACCTTATTTAGACGTTCCTCTGTGTTTAGTTTTAGCGTTAAATCTCCAATGATAATCTGAGTGTGTGACTGAACTTTGATTTTGACTTCATCTTCGTCGCAGCTCAATCCACCATATGAACTAGGAGAATATTCGAAGTTGATATTGATCAGCATCCTCCAAACATAAGTGTCCGACTTAAATTGTCAGTTTTTCAACTATTATTTTCATCGCCAAAGTTGTGTTGAGGAAAGCGCCTTGTCGCTCTCACTTTTCTCTACCGCACATGTCGATAAACGATTTTCTTTCAATATTATTAATGAATTAAATAACCATTGCCTTCTCGTTTCATTCAGTGTCATGATATCATACTACGTATTAAGTGTACAGATATAACTCCACTGTTTTTTTTTTTTGTTGTGACAATAGCAAAAATAAAGTCATGCAAATTTTTTTTTGCTTGGAAGTGCGTTAAAATGCTGTTTATTTGCTTGTTTATGTATGCAAAAAAGTTTATATCATGGTTTTAATAGAATTCGGAGATGATGGCTTTTGTACCCTAAAAACCCATTTGCGGGAACATTGCCTTGCAAATTTCTTAACCATAAGTCATTGAAATTGCTTGGTTTTGGTATCGCTCAATTACGCATTTCTTGCGGACAATTTAGCATGTATTTTGCCTGTACTAGCTTTATGATGGAGCTGGCTTCTAGCGCCGCAACACTAACAACGTGCCCTACGGGCCATCCTTGCATGTATAGCAAGCGAATTTGTTCCCACGATAGCTCCATATCAAAGCAGGTATATACAGGTTGCATACCAAGATGCTTACAAGTAAATGCACGATCGAACGATGCCAGAATCAAGCAATTTCAATTACTTCTGGTTAATAAATCTGCCAAGTTAGCTCGCTGTTAAACAAAAGAAAAAACTTGCACATTTTCATCTTTATTATTATGACAGCAAAAGAAATGGCGGAGTCATATTTGTGCACCTAATGCTTCATGACTACTTGGTGAGATCTCTCGTAAAGGGTTTGAGTGAATGTGAACGTACATTATAGATACACATCATCCGTTAGTTTTCGAGATTCAGGCAACCAGGGGCCTGGAATTTTAGCAACTCTTTAGACTTTTCCTTCTCAGCACTGACGTATTGGCGACTCTTTCAGCAAAAAAATGAGCTTCACTAACACTAGCGTATTTAACTGTAGCTGTTCATAGTTATGTATAGCCACTTTGCTAAGCTATGAAAGTAAAAGGCGTATATACTCACGGATCTTGTCAGTCTCTAGCGAAATAATAGGGGAGCTTGTTTATTGGAGGCGAGTCCTCACCTTCTCTAAATGTACTTCTCAATCGGCCATTCTGTCTCATCAAATACAAAAGTAATATGCGCCAATCTGACGCAGGAGAAGCATCAAAGCTCATCCTTTGAATTCACCTGGGTATCGCTGAAGCAAGGCGTTGCTTTCATCCGCGTTTGACCACCTATCTGCCATCCAAGAGCTCGGAAAGTGGGTTCACAAAAACTCTTTGAAGCTACTTCTTTGAAAGCAAAAAGCCAAAAATAGATAAAGAGTTCTTATCTGTTAGACGGCACGGGATGGAGAAACAACTACTCTCGCTGAATAGGAATTTTTCATAAGAGTGTCAGTTGTCATTACAAAGCTCAAATCTCTCGCTACTGCGTTACATGGCCGTTTTCGAAAAACCTTTCTATAACGCTGAAGCATTCAAAATAAAATCAGCACAAAAAGCCTATGAACGTGTGACGGGAATCTTGTAGTGTTAGAACCATACGTTCTATCAGTAGTTTCTTTCAAAGTGGAGAAAAATCAAAAATTGAATAACAAAAATTGCACTCCACATCTGTCCAACGCGATTGATTGATCTCCTTACGGAATCCAGTGCTAGCTCCTACACACCCACCCAGTCAACAAAAGCGGCGCGTCTGTGGAACTCAATCTTGTTTTTTCTGCTACTGCACTGAAACGGTATTTCCAGAAAATAACCACAGCATCGGAATCATAGAAGCTGACTCTATCGCATGGTTGCTTATAAGTTGCGGATAGAGATCTCTTTACGAAGAATGTGTTTACGTGAAACACAATTGTTTTTCTTCTGTTAAAGCGTTATAAATAAGAAACGGCCACGTAGCGCAGTAACCCAGAGATTTTGGGTTTCAAATAATTGCTTTTAATTACAATGGAAAGTTCTTTGTCCAACGAAAAGAGTCGTTCCTTCATCCTGTGCCGTCTAATGGAAAAGGACTGGATAGCCTCAGCGTTAACAGTCCTTAACTCTTTGGAGACCAAGCAGCACCTTTTGTGCCCTGCCGCGCTACGTCAAATCTCGTTGAACTACTGCAATGGCGGAGTCACTTCTCGTGAGAAGGCAGGTGCAGGTAGCCAGACATGCATACACAGATAATGGCGGCGTTGCGTCTCGCGGAAAAGCGACGGAGCGACGCCGCCTCCCTGTCAGCGTTTGTCCCAAAAGGGGTAGAAAGATACACCACGCATTCGAATTCATCAAGTTGCATTTAAGGTGAAAGCTTGGCTGACCTCTACAATGACTCACGATGGCCTGCCGGCATATCAAATCAGTGTTGTTATCCTCCTAGGTAGGTCTGTTGGCAATTCACCGATCCTGGAGAGAAGATAGGCTTGATGAGCTGTGAACCAGGATCGAACCACCGACCGTGTGTGCAAAGCAAAGCACTTCCAACCACTACGCCACACGCTTCCTTTCCTCTTAGGGTGATCTGTGGCAATTAAACTATGCCTTCCATAATTTATGACTTTGCAACATATCTCTTGAAGATGCCAAACTTTTTGATAAGACAATTTAGCATAGTAATAGAAAAATATCTTATTGAGAGCATTATGCAACGATTTTACGTTCATCTTTTGTATGCGTGTAGCAGTGCATCATTTATCATTACTGTTGGCCAACAACAAAAAATAAATAACTGATGAGTCTGAGGCCCGACTGATGAGTCTGTAAGGACGAAACACGTGTCTCGGGCTGTACAAGAGCCCCTACCAGACCACATGACATGTTGGCTCAAATAATGATAAAAGGATGACAGCAAAGGTAAAAGACGCGTCAAACCCCTCCAGAGTTACAATATTAGGAGGTACAACCCTCACGGATAGTGCGCAATCACTATTAGAATTGGGGCCAAGCTTTTCCCCTGCTCAATCGCTTTCGAAAATATCGGTGCATACTATCGCATGTAATTTGCACGAAGTTCTAGACCAACTCCGTTATGAAGCGAAACAAGAAAGGTTAGGTCTAGCACAACGTAGAGAGGCAACATTACCACACCTCCTTTCCCACGAAAGTTCTTCAAACAGCAGCAAATACTACTGTGAAAAATACTAGATTATATGATTGAAGTCTCTTGTAGTCAAATGAAGGGCATGAAACAAATCGTATAGCTCGAAAATCAGGATGAGAAATAATGTACAATCTTATGCCAAGACCACCCCCCCCCAAGCGATTAAGTACATGGAAGAGTTCGTCTGAAAAAGTACGGGAGGTTGAATCAATTTCGCTATCAGGTTGTTGCTGTCTAAAGAACGTTCGTGGGAAAGGAGGTGGTGGTAATGTTGCCTCTTTAAACAGCAACAACCTGATAGCAAAACTGACTCAACCTTCCGTACTTTTTCAGGTGAACTTTTCCACATACTTAATCGCTACCGACAAAACAAATTCAGCTCCAACCTAACCAAAAAACAAAAACATGGCATAAAAGAAGCCCGAGAGCTGATAAATTCAAAAAACATCCGGTTATCTATTAGCGATAAGGTTGGGAAATTCGTAATTATTCCTCGTCAGCTAGATGATGATATAACGGAGAAATATCTCCAAGATGCTTCTCTCTATCGACCTTCCTCTGAAAAGGAATATAAGTCACAATGCCGAAAATTGAATGAAGAATGGGTCCGAACGGCAAAAGCTGCGGGTCTCACAACAATCTCTTATCCGTCAACTAAAAATTGAATCACCAACTTGCCCCGTCCTATACACACTCGTTAAAACACATAAAATTTCTACTGATGATTCCGGGTCTACCGATCCTTCTACGTTCAAAGTTAGTCCAATCATTAGCTGTGTAGGCGGGCCGACGGATAGGATAACATGGTTTCTTGGCCTCATTTTGTCGCAGTTACTAAAGTTCATACCATCCCATCTCTCCAACACCAATATATTCCTAGAGCACCTTAAAAATGCGCGTCTAAATCATACGTATGTAATGGAGTCGTGTGATGTTACAGCGCTCTATACAAACGTCTCAAATGACGTCGCAATACAAGCCACTCATGAATTCACCATCTGTCACCTGTATCACCTGTCGTCCCGTTGATCGTCGAGTGACTCGAGCGGGTACCAGCAACTCTTCCATTTTTTCCTATCGCGTGCAAGAGTAGCCCAGTGGGTCCTCCTCGCTCTAGGGATTCGCTGAGCATCATATCTTTCTTCCATTGCTTTCGTGAAGAAATCGGACCAACGGGTCAGTGGTCTTCCTTTAGAGCGCTTGACGTCCCGAGGAATCCAGTCGGTAACGGCTCTCGTCCATCGGTTGTCGTTGAAGCGCATCACGTGTCCGGCCCACCTTATTTTCGATATCCTGGCGTGTAGAACGGCGTCTCTGATTTTCGATCGTTGACGTAGGTCGGAAGTTCGGATCCTTTGTCTCATTTGCGAAATACGAGATACTCCTAGCATCGACCTTTCGACTGCGCGTTCGATAACGGCAAGTGATCTTTCATCCTGCTTACGTAGCGACCAGGTTTCTGCTGCATACGTTAGGGCAGGGATAATTGTCGAGTGGAAAAGGTGGGCACGGAGTCGGATGTTCTTTGCCCTCTTCACTACATCTTCGATGCTCTTAAACGTTCCCCAAGCCGCTCGTTTCCTCCTGCTCAACTCTGGGGCCAGGTCGTTCATCATGTTGATTTCACGACCTAGATAGATGTAACTGGAGCATTCGGAAATTGTCGTTCCGTTGAGCGTGAATGGGGCATTAGAAACCCATCCGTTCCTCATGAACATTGTTTTCGTTAGATTCAGTTGAAGACCGATCTTTCCACAGGCGTTGTCGAAATCAGTCAACATTCGTTCCGCTTGGCTGATGTTTGGTGTTATGAGAACGATATCGTCAGCAAGCGATAACTGTCGACCGTCAGTTTTCACTCCCATATCGTCCCATTCTAAAGTTCGCATGACGTTTTGTAGGGTGGCAGTGAATAGTTTTGGCGATATTGTATCGCCTTGTCGAACCCCTCTTCTTACGTCAATGGTGATATTGTTGTAGAATGGAGATATTCTGGTCGTGAAATCTTTATAAAGCTCACGAAGGATCATTATGTACCGAGTAGGGACGCCCTGGTTATTTAGAGCCTCTATAACCGCTTCGTTTTCTTCAGGTCGATAAAAGTGAGACAGAGTGGTTGTTTGTACTCTCGCGAAACTTCAATGAGTCTTGTGATCGTCTGGAAGTGGTCCATGGTACTAAATCCTTTTCTGAACCCTGCTTGTTCGCATGGCTGTCCTTCGTCCAGTGTTCTGTCAATCCTGTTCAGGATGACTCTAGTAAAGAGTTTATAGACAACGGACAGCAAGCAGATTGGGCGATAATTGCCTATGTCGTGAAGGTCTCCCTTTTTGAACAACAATACGGTCTTGCTGGTTTTCCATTGAATAGGGACCTTGCATTCTGACAGGTAGCGAGTGAAGAGCCGAGCCAGGGTGTTGATGAGAACTGGCGGCAGGTTCTTCAGGTGTTCTGGTCTAATCCTGTCTGGACCGGGTGTTGTTCTGTTTTTCACCGACGATATAGCATGTCGGATTTCGGAAGGAAGGACCGATGGAACGACATATTCATCCTCTTTCAATTTATATGACGGTAAGAGAACATGGCTAGCGAAGAGATCCGAGTAATACTGGTGGATGATTTTCTCCATAGCCCTTCTGGAAGCTGTAAGTGTCCCGTCAGGGTATCGGAGTGCAATCATCTTGGTCTTATAGTTGGCGAAGCCTCGCTGGGTTTTGCGAATGCTCTTCCCAGCTTCTGCAGCTTCTGCCATAACTGCTGCTCTTCTCTCTTTAAGGTCTTCTTTTATCGCTTCTCTGCATCGTTTCGCAAGTTCGGACGTAAGGTTTCGGTTGCCTGCGGCTCGTGCGATTCCACGTTGACGTATCAGCTCGAGTGTCTGCAGAGACAAGCGTCTCTTCGTTACCTTAGGACTTTCGGCTTTTTTAGCGCCAACGTGAAGATATTCAACGAGTCGATCGTATTCTTCGTCGATGTTGTCGACAACGGTATCTTCCCAAGAGCCGACTAATGATTTAAATACATCCCAGTTTATGGTAGTTCTGGGACTTCGTTGTTTGAATTTAGCGGCTTTCTCTCCTCTCCTCGAAAATCGGAACGTTGCGCGAAGGAGGCGATGGTCTGATCCCGTGTAGAACTTGGGAACAACAGCGACGTCGGTCAGGCAAAACCTTCGATTTACTATGATGTGATCTATTTCGTTATGGTACTCTCCATTGGGAGACTCCCACGTCCATCGCAGAGAGAGAGGCTTTTGGAATTGCGAGTTACCATGGATGGTTTGGGTCGTCATGATAAACTCGGATAGCCTCTCACCCTGTTCATTCCATTCTAGTCCGTGGGTCCCTATGTGACGTTCTTCAGACGTTCTTCTAGGTCCAATTTTTGCGTTAAAATCTCCGACAATGACCTTGAAGAATGTATGATCTTCTCTGAAGAATTTTTCGAGGTCCATATAGAACGCTTCGACTTCGTCTTCGTCATAGCTTGATGTTGGTGCGTAAGCAACGAAGATGGTCAAAGCCGGCATAGAACCACATCGTTTCAACCGTAATCGTCCGATGCGGGTTGTTAGTTGTTCGAACGAATCAATGTTCACGGTCAAATTCGATTTGACGAGGACGCCAACGCCACCGACACCTCTGCGATCGCATGTTCCAAGGAACAGTTCTTCTCCGGTGTCATAGACAGCGTGAAAAGGATGGCGCCTTCTCGTCTCAGCCAGGCCAATGACGTCGTACCTTATTCTTCTTGCTTGAATCAACAGATCTTCTACAGCGGATTGTTGAGCAAGGGTTCTTACATTGTAGGTACAGATCGTCATTTTAGTCCGTTTCGATCTTGGCAGCCTAGTTCGGCCCTGAGATTTTAGCAGCCTCTTCGTACTCGTCCTACCTGGCGCTGCCGTACCAGGGGCTCTTTCGGGGTCAGGGGAATGAGGCCCATATTTGTTACTTTTTTGGCATTTTTGATACCCAACGTGTAGCTTGCCAGGCTCTAAACGTGGGGGCTGGGTACTCACGAGTAGCTTGCCAGTCTCTCTCGGAGGAGCGGTAGGAGCTTATTTGTTGGAGGCGACTCCTAATTGCCTCCCATGTACTTCCCAGTCGCTTGATTGCAGGCTTTTGGTCGACTTGACTCGTAGAAATAGAGTTTTGTCAAGTCGGCGCTGCAGAAGCAGGGAGCTCGTCCCCTGAATCCACCTGCGTCTCTAGGAAGCACACGGTCGCTTTTGGTTCGCGTTTTATCCCCCTATCCACCACCTGGGGACGCGCCACGTGCCCTCGCGACTAACCGGGCGGGATCCCTCAAAGAGGGAGGTCTGTGGACTCATGAATTACTAATGGAAAACATAGAAAAACGTAGATATGTTTGGCTTGTCGGTCCAACAGCTTGTCACACTCCTTAAGTCAAGCTCAAGCTGTTCGATATTTAGGTGGTCGGGAAAATATTTCGCACAAATTGGAGGGTTGGTAGTGGGGCAAAGACTAGCACCCAGCTTAGCCATCGCTTTCATGTCAAAAGTGGAAGCTCCAGTTCTCCGTCGGCGTCTAATACTCTACTGTCGCTATATAGACGATTGTTTTATTATCTGCTTTACACAAAAGGAGATGGATAAATGCTTTGAAATTCTGAACGGACAGTTAGAGTTTATTAAGTTGACGCGAGAACAACAAAATTCAAAGAGCTGGCTTCCCTTCTTGAACGTTCAAGTTCAATTTAATGAAAGTGGCTGCAACACAAAATGGTATCGCAAGCCTAGTAACAGAAACATCTTCGTACATCATCTTTCTTCTCATCCCTCACATACTAAAAAAGCACTTATACGAAATATGTATCAAACAGCTGTAAGTGTTTGTACGGGAGACGATGAAAGAAGGGAATCACTAGACTTAGCGCAAAAAATAGGCATTTCTAATTGGTACAAAGAAAGAACAGCAACTAACATTAGGCCCAAAAGGAGCAAAAAGCTTTGCATTAGGAACAACAGGGCGCCACACTTAAACAATAAGGTACCTCTTAAACTACCTTTCAGAACAGGCGAAGTCATTACCGCTACTAGAAAGTGTCTGAAAAACAGTGGTCTAGAAGAATCTGTAGGAATTATAGAAATTCCGCCTAAAACACTGCGTCGTCAATTAGTTCGAAACCGCTTGTATGACCGTCTGTGTAATACAAAGGACTGCGTTATTTGTCCCAACGGTAGAGACGGTGATTGCATGAGCGTAGGTACAATATACCTTATCTCTTGTAAGACATGTGGTGGCGAATATATTGGTGAAACAGGGAGACCACTTCACATCCGCATTAAAGAACATCTAGACGGAAAAACAAATAAAGATCCACGTAAACCTCTAGGAACACACAGGATGCAAAGACACAACGATGACGACTTCGAGGTAGCAGTCAAGATCCTAGGGCACAAACCAAAAACATTGGCGAGAAAAATCCTTGAAGCTTTCTGGATAAATTCCAGAAACCCGCAAATGAACAAAAAGGGAAAGTGCCTTAACATAAACAACCACATGGCACCTTATCTTAGGTAGTCCCTGTACTAGATGGTAAAGTGAGTGGTTTCTCTGAATCAATTATCGCTTATTAACATCGTAGACTTTCAATTTATTTTCTCTCACAGAATATGGTCATATACATAAACATAGCTGCGACGACTGATACGTTCAGGCTCTGAAAAAGGCGAATTTGCCGAAACGTCAGCCACAAGTAAACGCGAAAACCCATCGACGGGAAAAGAGAACAATCGATTAGGGAAAAAGATACCAACCTCGTGAAGCTTTGAATAAAGATCAGTTTTCTAAACTTTTTTTTTCATTTCCAAAGATGAAAGGATATATTGAAGTTTGAGCGTGCTCTAAACAAAGCACTCGAGATAAAGGTATAATTATGATAAAAGTATCAGCCAATGAGCAATCGAGTGCACAACACTCTGTGTTAGGTGAAGGTTTCACCTGATATAGAGTGTAAAGCGTACGTCGTCGATAACTATATATAAGGAGTGTGACGCTCGCGAGAGAACTGGCTATGAAAAGATCGACAGACAAAGGGTTCTGCCCGGCTGATGAGTCTGTAAGGACGAAACACGTGTCTCGGGCTGTACAAGAGCCCTTAAAAGACCACATGACATGTTGGCTCAAACAATGATGAAAGGATATATTGAAATTTGAGCGTGGTCTTAACAAAGCACTCGAGATAAAGGTATAAATGATTGAGTTTACCGAGTTTTTCCCCACAGAAGGAAATGATAAGCAGTTCATTGTAATCAGTGAATTTCATTTATAGGATCAATGATCAATTTTCCACATGTAATTTCTCGATGAATTACCTCTTACAGGAGATTACTTTCCTGAGCCATCAATTGCTTACATCTTTGTCACACCACATTGAACCAGTTCTTTCTCACGGACCATAATTCAAGCATTTTTCTAGCACATAATAATATCAAGTGCGACTAAACTAATTTATTCTCATTAATACAACACGCTCCTGATGTTCGGGACAGCTCAACGCGATACTGGACCCACACCGCCCCGATCACTCTTTGGCGATCAGTTACGAAAGTCCTACGGAACGCCTCAGCTTGACGATACCGGAGATTGCGAGAAGATGAGCTCAACCAGCTTTCTACGACGTCCGTGAAGAAGATGATATCTTAAGGCAAGCGAGAAGGTGAATCGATTAGACGTACTGAAAACCCATGCTGTAGAAAAAAAAAAGGCAGAGGGTGAAATAAAGTTACGAAGTGATGATCACAACATTTTGCAATAAATCCCAGGACCGACTATTTATCAACCGCAGCATAAGTTTTGAATAAATGAGTATCTTCTTCTGTGTAGCCGCTCCGAGGTGATATTGATATTATTCATTGAATATCAGCAAAGCATATAACATTACGGTTAATAATGCTAATACAAATGATGCTAATAAATAGTGCTATAGCAAGTCTTCAATGAT
>JAHQIW010004325.1:0-16904 GCA_019055375.1 Parelaphostrongylus tenuis | reverse complement strand
TATATATTGGACGATGACATACTTTTAAGCCGATCCCGTTCACTGGACAGGAACTTTTCGTAGGAGCGTTAGTAGTCATTCAAAACCTTAAATTTTTGGCTAAAACCAAAGTCACTGGTTTTTTAAACCACCATTTTGTAATGTTGTAGTATCCAGAATGAAATTTTGCTTCTGACTCACCTTTCACCTTCATGTTTACCACGAGTGTAAGTGTAAAACGGGGTCGCTGCAGGCACGAAAAGCATATCAGCGTTTGGATGATTTTCGTAGTATCAGAATCATGCGTTTTTATCGCGCTCTAGCGAATGAGATTACCTCAAAAATTCTCGTCGTCTAGCGTATATGTACCGTTATGTCCCGTGATAAGCGCGTACGTTTTCCAAATGTTTCGTTTTTCTGTATGTCACGTTCAGAAGTGTAGAGCTTAGAAGCTGAAGCACTCAATCGTTTTCTATCCAGATGTCGCATACCGTTCACAAATGATAATGTGGTAATGCATATGTTGTATAAATGCAGTTTAAGAGACGTTGTCAACCTTTTAGGGACAGCGCGCGTTCACCTGATTACACGCGTCTTGAATTTTTTTGCTGTACCTAGTTTTCCGTGAGGCCTTTATTGGTTAATTGGTAGTCTGAAAAACGACAAATTTGGTTGTGTACTTGGTTTTGAGGACAGCCTTCTTACTGCGCTGCAGCAGCGTAAAGAAAACTTACTCTCGGAGAGCAATTTTTCTTTGAATAGGGATGTAGATGGCCCTTCAATAGAATCGTGATAGTCATTTGAAGCTGAAAGCTCGATTATTTTAAAGCTACATTTTTAAAAAAGCCATCCACGAATCCTAGCTGGCGACATCTGCTCACCAAAAAACCAAAAAGTGGGGATAGTCCTACTTTGCTGCCTAAACGCGTAAGGAAAGCGTTTTTGAAGATCAATTACTTTACTGAATTGTCCAATTTCAAATTTTTGAATGGCTCTAAAGATTCTAAATAAAAAGCGTGAAAAGGCCCTTTCTTCAAACGTTTAATACAAAAGCGGCATTGGGTGGTCAACCATTATGTCATCAGATAACACATGTTCTTTTGCAAAAATTCGACAAATTTCAGCTTAGAGTTTGTAGAAACCAGTTCACACTTTAGGGACCATTGACCCAACTCTCTGCTTCACTAATCCCCAGCACGCTGCATCTGAATATGGAGAGTGCTGCGTTAAACAATGGCACATTCTGGTTAGATGCCATTGCTAAAAGCAACATGGTGAGGTCAGAGACGCAAGAGATTTGGTCCATGGTCCCGAAATGGCTAGTAGGAGGTTGATTATCAAATCAAAATAAAGCGTTCGGCGTTCATGAATCTTTAAGGGCGCACCAGGCATTCGACTTCATTGAGTATCGTTTGAGGTCATTGAACGCATATCTCTGACCTTTATAGTGGCTGGCGGTGGCCTACCGATATATCAACCCAGTGCTGCTATCCTACCAGGCAACTTCGGTACCAGTTTAATGACTCCTGGGGATGGAACGCTTGGTGAGCCATGACCGCGAGATCGTATTACTGACCACGTGTGCGGCGCACGGCACTCCTGAGCACTACACCTCATGCGCTGCGAAGGGTTATAATATGAAATGTAAAGATATAAAATTGATCTCTGTGGGTCTGTGTGGGGGGTTAGAATTCAACATTGGTAGGATTACTAAACATGTTTGCAAAATTGCAAAGATTCTAGTGGGTTTAATATGCGTTAACGAACGCTACTGCTAGCTCAGATGTTTTACTTTTGAGTTAGTTGGAAGCAGAGAGTTTATTACCATTAAATCCGTGTTTTTTAAAGTTTTATCTTTATTTGCTCTAAAAAATTTCTTTGTTTTTTTTGAAATTTTCT
This sequence comes from Parelaphostrongylus tenuis, assembly GCA_019055375.1. Classification (NCBI taxonomy): domain Eukaryota; kingdom Metazoa; phylum Nematoda; class Chromadorea; order Rhabditida; family Metastrongylidae; genus Parelaphostrongylus; species Parelaphostrongylus tenuis. Next base: position 15,026 of record JAHQIW010004325.1, on the reverse strand, counting down.
TCAGTCTTGCAGTGATTATATGTCAGTTACCCTAGAGGAAATTTGTAACGTGTTCGAATACCTTTGAATCGGCTATTTTGAGGCCTTGCTAAATATTAATAACTTCAGACAGTACATTTTGGGTCTTTCATAAAATTTGTTATGTCGCTTATGAAGTGTTAGACACTTTATAATACTTTTCGGCCTCATCAGTAGCATAATGCCTTTCGCTTCAGTCAGTTACCTTGAGAACGTATCTCCTTAGAGCAATCAAAGCCGAAATTTTTATTTTAGACGTACGGTCGAGCAATCACCGTGGCTTTAATTCAGAATGAGTGGTTGTCGACTACATGGCTTACGACTTTTAAGCATTGGTACAATATTTTTCAGTCGACTTCTGTGAGGCCTAAAAATGCTGTTTCCTTTGTCAGTACAGTCCCTCACAACCATTTATATGCTTTACATTTGAATATTTAAAAAATATTGTTAAGCATACTCCAAAACAAACGTACCGAACTAACGGGGCCTGTAGTGATAATGCGACTGAGAGAGGACGGGTAGGAGGTGGTTCACAAAGTTTAAAGCTGAAAAATCAGTCTGGGTGATCATTTGCGCTCGGGCCGTCAGCAGATAGCTTCATTGATCTTGTGCGCCGCTTCACCAGTAGTTTCTCCCACGAGCCATTCGTGCATGAGTAGCAAGCGAATTTGTTCCTATGTCAGCTCTAACTTAGAGCAAGTTGTACACCAAAACGTTTGCAAGAAATGTGCAGTTGGACGATGGCAAAACCATGCAACTTGAATTACTTCTGTTTATTAAATTTTCGGTTTAATGCTCAAGTGCCTAAACTTATGAACGACTTAATATCTTTACTTCTTTCGTACTTGTACTTTTTACAAATGAGCACTGGTGTCACAATGTCTGAAAGTGGTCTACAGCGCAAACGCGGTCGATCAATCGACGGAACCCATCGAGTTGGACCATGCATTGAACTTGTTTAACCTTCTATCCCTCTGGGGTAGGTGAACATTGGTAGGCCACCGCGAGTTTTTTCGGAGACCAGAGATGCTCATTCATTTACCTCAGAAGAAGATAAAAACTGAACACGAATGCATGGCACATCTCTTTGGGATTTATAGAGGCCAAGAGCTCCATCCTTTCTTCTTTTACTGTCTTTGTACGTACAAGCTGATGCTTTTGATGTTATCTTCAGGTATCGTATCAGTCTTGTTTTGTGGTGTATTTCAAACATATTATACATATTGACGGTCGATGGAATCTCCAAACAGTCTTTCTGAGGAGTCTCAAGTCGCGACTAAACAGTTTCCACAGATTACTCTTCTCTCCACATATCTCATTATTGCATATCTTAATATACGCCTATATTACTCGTTTATAGATCATTTCATTTGTTCTGGAAAGTCTTATATTTCTCTGTATCGGTGTCAGTGTATTCGTGGCCAATAATCAAAAAAGGAACGTGGGATTTTTGTTTTTTCATAATTAAATTGCTTTTAAGGTACAGCCATTTCTTGTCTTTTTTTCATCAATCATTTGTTTTTTTTTGCTGTGCTTTCATTTATTTGCTACGGTGTCTTAATTTGTCGTTGCAGAATACATAAATTTGTGGTGTAAGTAGTTCAAAAGTTCAGTGAACTCATAGACTCAGTGAAGCTAGAGTTCAAAGTGATATCCCGTCGTTTCACAAGTACTGCCACTAGAGCGACACCGAAGTTCATTAAACAGCAGTTTGAAATTACTTGATTTTAAAATTTTACAATGACATTTTCTGCAAACATTTTGGTACAAAATTTTCCTGCACTTTGTTTGAGACGAAGCTGCCGGAACGAATTAGCCTACTACTCATGCACGAAAGGCGCGTAGAGGAAAATGCTTTTGAAGCGGCGCGAAAAATTAATTGAGCTTGGGGCGATGATACGGCTGTAGAAAGGACTGCTGAGAAGTGGTTAATGAAGTTCAGAGGTGGTTAAAACAGTCTGGAGGATCAGTTGCTCTTGAGCTGTCTACAAGAAGCTCCATTGGGTTAACGCCATTCGTGCATGAGTAGCAAGGGAATTTGTTCGCACGACAACTGCATTTCAAAGTATGTGTTGGCAAGTTGTATATCAGACTGTTTACAAGAAGATTCGCAATCGAACGATACCGAAATAATGCAATTATGGTAATTTTTTGCTCATAAATTTTGTTTATTTCTGTAGTGCCAAAACTTTTGGAATGACCCGATATTATTCATTAAATCGAGTTCTTAGTCTTCATTGTAAAGATGTACTCAGTGTCAACATCTATGAAATTGCCACTTGTAAGCACAGAAAATTCAGTAGGTTAAGATTAAGTTATAATGTTTCGAATGACATGGTAGCAGAAATTCCAGGTATCAACTTACACTGATTCAAATATTTGACTTCCATCTGCTCACGGATCCAGGTAATAACAAATCCTATTCTTTCATCATAGTCGTCGAAGCTGAGGAATGTGACATGTTCACTCACAGGCCTAGAGGACAGAAATAAAATATTATAACATACGAGGATGCGGAAGCCTGTTTTTGGCTACTGTTTTATCATTAATAATAAAAGGCGTCAAGACTAAATGTATAGTTCTACAGGAAATGGATTGAGCTGGATGGCTACAGATCTTACTGAAGGCTTTACTTAAGCATGCTAGTGCTGGTTTTTAACAGCTGTAAATAAAATTTTAAAAATGCATAATTCCCTCGATTTATGCTACCTGTCTTCACATTTTATTGTGTGGATTTCTGTATGTCTTGCAATCGAATCATCTAATCATTCATTGATTGCTTGAGACTTTGTCTTTTCATGAGCGTCATGGAATACTGATTAACAGATTTCCTTGCATTCTCGGTCATATCCTTTCTGGGTTCACTGATTGATCCCCGAGGGTGTTTGTTGGGAAGGAGATCAACCGTGCACTGAGCAACACTGGCCATGAGCGGAATAATATAGATTGCAAATGTGAATGAAAAGCGAATTTTTAGGTCGTAAAAGTGCTGAAGTCGTGCATCATTCCAGGGTATGAGCTTTACGTTGTGCACAGCTATTTGAGGACAAAATCGAGTTTTATTAAAAAAGCGTAAGCAATAGAGCAATGGAAGCAGACGAGATGGAAGAATGGATCGTTATCACATTATGCAAATATTGGATTGACGATAAATATTTCGAATTTTTTTTTGGTCATTATTTTCCGTGCATTCAAGTTTCTTGTTTCACTACAGTTTAGGACAGCCTTTTGCAGTAATCTTCATAATAACACTAAAGCATTATTCCAAAGATCGCATTTTTGTGGGTGGCAAGCTCCTTGCATGTGCGTCAAATCTCCATTCTAACCTTGAATTTATTGATACGATAAAAATCTGCAGCTGTCTCAATTGTTTCGTCGCCCCAGGCCTCGTTAATCCGGCGTAATGTCTCAGCAGCGTTTGGGCCACGCGAAACTCGTGTAGCTTCAGCAATCGTTTTTGCTCTCGGGATAATCTCATTTTGAAACAAATGTAAAAGTATTTGAATTGGAATAACCACAAGAAGCTGCTCTAAATGATAGGAAAATAGGAAACTCAAGTCCATGAAAAATATTCAGCAGGAAGAATTAAGTCGGGTTATTTTCTTATCAAACCATTATATGGGAGTTATTGAATAAAATCCGCAGCCGTATGTGTTTCAGTAGCGCTTATTTATTTAGACCCCAGTGACCACAAGTAGTGCTCTAGCAGTACCTTAACACTTTGAGATCGGTGAGATTCGCCACGACTTTTTGATGATCTTTTTCGCTGGAGAAATCTTCTTTGTTAGTATTTTACTATCCACGAAAACTTAAATGTCGGCATTCTCAATACTGTGTTTGGCTTCTGAAAGCCTTTTTCAAAGCGCTGTAGAAGCGGGAATGAAATTATGTTTTAACCCGTAGTTTTCTTTAAAGATAAGATGCATAAAGGTATTAGCTTGTGCATGAAATTATGGAGTATCAAAGTAATGCAAAAAATCTAAGGATTACCCTCTGAAAGAATAGAAAAATTTCCAGTATGTGGCAAAAATCACGCTCCGCTTGCGAAATTGATTAACAGCCACTCAAGAAGGAATAAACATATTCAGGAGTCTTGTAGTAGTTATTTTCGTAGAGTTATCGTGAATCCTGTTATAGATGCCTGTCAACGTCTCTCGTGCTCTATTCGTCTATCCAATGAGCAATCTCTTTAATATTCGTTGACGCCCGTCCATTGCAATCTCTTATTAGCACATGGTTGTTTTTGGTGGTCTCCGTGGTATTTGTTGCCAAAGCATTTGATCTCGCCAATCGAAATACGGCTACAGACAACAGGCAGGTCACTCATTGAGTCAGAAGTAAAGGATAAGGAATAGAACTTTCGGCGTCTATGAATTCGTGCTCAATGCGCCATACAATCGACGTCACCAAGTATCTCTTGAGATATATGAATGCATATCTATGGCATTTGAAGTGACTAGCGACGTCCTTGATGCATCAAATCACTGTGCTCCTATTATCTCAGATGTCTGCTACCAGTTCACCGAGCCTGGAGGGATGGAAGGCGTGGTGAGTCCTGAGCGTAAGATCGAACCATCAACCATTGACGATTGATCAGTCATGAGCGACAAAGAGCACGTCTAACCATTGCTCCACATGCGCCCTGTTAATTAGGAGTTCTATGAAGTAGCGGATTTTTGGTTCTTCTTACTTGAACTGATTTTCAATCCACATGTTGCTTTAGGAAGTTGTGCGACTTTGGAATGGTAGATAAGCAAATTTTTTAAGTGATGGGAATGTTCTTAAGATCAGGTGAGCAGTTTGTGACCTGGTGGCTCTGTTTTGTTAAATCTAAGGTGCGAGCTTTTTGTTGCGCTTCGTATCATGTCTTAGGTGTTATTTTCTTACAGCTCAATACTATTCTTGACACTTATACGCTCTCACTTCTTACTTAGAAAAGGTGGTTTAGCTAGGTTTTTCTTGAGAAGAATTTCAAACGGCACACATTCTCGTAAATGTAACAAAATATATTCATAGGTAGCAAGTGATCTGAGCGCGTGTGGCCCTGTGGTTAGAGGTGCTCTGCGGCACACACATGACATGGTTGGCCATTCGATGGCCGATGGTTTGATCCCGTGCTCAAAGCTCATCAAGCCTTCTATTTTTCGGAATTGGTGAATTGGTTCCAATCTTGCTAGAAAAATAGCTAGTGTGACTTGATATATCGCTGGGCTACCGCCAGTCCACATCCCTCAGGGGATGACCAGCGCTGAAAGCTTTATCCTTTGTCTTTTAATCCCAATCGACTAATTTTGAGAAATCGTCAAGTTCACGAAGCCGTCTCTATTTTTCAGAAGTTTCTAATTGTTCAGGTATCAACATAATTAATGAGAAGCAGGTGAACAGTCACATTTTGATGCCGGACAGGCATCGATGCGTGATCCTGCTGAGCATAATGTTAGCATATCGTGCAGACGCGGTTCATCCCACTATCCCAGAGCTGAAACACGTGTCCTGCACTGTATAAGTACCCATAACAGACCTCATAAAAGGCTGGAATATGTAATGAGATTGTACAAATATAAAAAAGGATAAAAGCTCTCGGCGTTGATCAATCCCTGAGGGTCGTTTGAGGTGATTGAATGCATATCTGGCCTTTACAATGACTCGCGGAGGCCTCCCGCTGAACCGAAGCAGTGCTGTTCATCCTCCCAGACAAGCCTGAGACTGTCTGGTACCAATTTACCGACCCCGGAGGGATGGATGGCTTGGTGAGCCATGAGAGCGCGATCAAACCATTGACCTCGTGTGCGACGCAGAGCACCTCTAACCACTGCGCCACATGCGCTCTTTGTACAAATACCACCGATAAAAATACTGCTTCCTGCTGACATCGTCTTGCATCTCTGAGAAGATTGAACGTCCCATCGGACATTTTTGGTCCCTCGGTGAAAGTGTCTAATATTGTCACCGCATTTTTGAAACACTGTATTGAATAGGTTAAGTATCTGTCACATAGTGCGAATTTTGAGTGAATTTCATCACTTATATGAAGTCATAAGTCGAAACAAATTAGGTTAAGGGATGTTCTCAGGGATCTCAATAGACAAAAATGCACTATGCACCTTTTTTACACTTGTTGAAATTTAGCATATATAATAGTTTGGAAGTAAGTATGGCTTGTTATAAACGATTTTAGCCGGCTACTAAATATAGTTCGTTAGATAGTAAAGTTCTTCACACAAGTCGTATCAGCGGAATCACTGCACTGAATTAGAAGCACACTGCCCTGTTCACATGGTCGCGTTTGATCACTCTCGCCGGTATCATCAAGCTATCAATATCTGCTAGTGAAATGGCGGAAGACTTGTCTGGTAAGGTAAAAACATTGACTAAAATCATTGGTAGGCTCCTGCAGTCATCGTATTGGCTAGATATGTATTGGATTCGCTTCAAACGATGTTTGATGGAGAAGAATCTTTTCGTATCGCCGAGGATTGTTCAACTCCGAGGGCTTTGTCATTCTCATTTTCAGTGCAATGGAAACGTCGTCCTGCCGAACCTACTCGCAACGACATAGTTTTTTCTCTCACTATAAGTCTTGAGAAAGTGTGTTCAACAGAATTATAGGAACAGTGTTATTGCCGTTCTAAGAGCACATTTCTCTGCATGATCCTACGCGGTCCGGGCGCTGCTTGAGGGCGTTTGTTCTTATTTGTGACGTCATCGAGCTTTGCTGAAATGTATTTTTTCCTACTATAGTGGTGCCGGAGCTTCCTCAAACCTTCGCTGTAGATAGTACTAGCCTTTTTTGTTTGAACGGAATTCACCTGACGAGCTTGGCATCACTATCAATACCTCGACGTACGAGAAGATTGGTTTGCCTATGAGGGGATCGAACCGGTGATCTTGTGCATATCGCAAAATAGCTCTGACCAAACTGTTATATGCTTCCTTATAATGTGTATTGGATTGACAAACGGTTTTCTGAACAAAAACGATAAAGAATAAAGCTCGCGGTGTTGACCAGTCCCTGAAGAATGTGCCATGCAATAATTTGAATTTTTATCTTCGTTCGAGATGATTGAATGCATAGCTGACCCACGGTGACCTGCCCTTGTGTCGAATAAGTACTGTCTATCTTCCCAGACAAGTCAGCGACCACTTTGGTGCCAGTATACCGACATCAGAAGGATGTATGGCTTGGTGAGCCATAAGCGTGAGATCGAGCCCTACGACTTTGTGTGCGACGCACAGCACCTCTAACCACTGCGCCGAAGGCGTTCTTTTCTATCGTCGTCAGTTGATAAAACGACTATTTTCCTGGGAATGGAGAAGAGAGCAAGTGTATCTGTTCAAACGTTTGGCAAATTCTTTTCGTCCATCGAGCGCACCACAGATAAAATTTTCTAGATATGATCGATTTTTGCACGAAAGAGAAAGTCTATCTAAATGGTGCTTGAATTCTCTTGTCCTACTCTCGTGGTCATCTTCTTCATTTTTTGTTCCTTCTTTGATTACTGTGTTACAATTAGTAAAGTCTCAATAACTTGTGAGAAAGAAACGGGTGTTTAAAGAGTATTTGAAGTATTTTATGCGAATCTAGTCTCTTCAATACAGTCAGCGCTTTATGCGAAGACGCAAAAGCTTTGTGAAGCGGTGACTTGTGGTACGCGACGGACAGTAACAAGTTCCTTTTCCATAGATTCACCTCGAGATTCGGTATTTGGTATCTGCCCAAGTGTTCTTTTTTGATATTTTCCTTATTCTTCCCTATTCCTGCTTTGTGAAACCATTGCTTACCCATTCTACTCCTTCATTGGAACAAACCCTTCCACTACTTTGCTTCCCGTTTGCACAAATGTTCACGTTCACGCGATAGTCGACATCTGTTAGCAAAAAATTAAATGATTCGAGTCCATGCAATTGTGTGAACTTAAAAGACGGTTGGTTCTTCTGTAGACTTTTTTCAAATTTTTTTCTTGCAGTTATTTGTGTTGAACACTGACTTTTTTGCTTTACTAATCAAAACAATTATGCACTTTTGTTTGATTGAGTACTTAACAGTGTCGTCGTAATCGGTGCTTTTTGGGAAGTGGAATCTAAGAAGAGGATGAGAATATGTGTCCACTTTTAAGGCGATTCCTATTTTTTGGCAGCATTCGCTGGGGACAATACGATTTTTCAATATGCCTGATAATCATTATTTGAGCCACGCATGTCAGTTGTCTATTAATGAGGGCTGACTTATAGAGGTCGATACACGTGTTTCGATTTTGCGATGTCGTCGGTCCGGCAGTTATTTTTTCTCGTCTTTTGCTAATCTCTGTATGTGCTCTAGTCCCTACACCAAGAGTTTGCGGCGACGAACGTTTTACACTCTATGTCCAGTGAAATTCTCACCGAACACAGAGTGTTGTACACTCGATTGCTCTTGACTAGTATATTCAATATATCACATCTTTCGTCTCGAGTATTTTCTTAAGACCACTGCCCAGATTTAAATATGCCTGATAATCATTATTTGAGCTATGCATGTCAGTGGTCTATCAATGAGGGCTGACTTATATAGCCCGATACTACCCGACTGACAAGATCGCAAGATCGAAACACGTGTATCGCGCTCTATAAGTCAGCCCTCATTGATAGACCACTGACATGCGTGGCTTAAATAATGAGTATCAGGCATATTGAATTTCGAGCAGTGGTCTTAAGAAAACACTCGAAACGAAACATACAATACATGATTGTTGGCACTGCGCTCCTTGCATTGAGAGTAATATAGATAGGTCGAAGTGCATACAAAAGTGACTTTCGTATATTTCTAGTATCTCCTTTTGTATTTTTATCCTACTTATAACTCATAATTCGGTCCTTCTACGCATCTTATATGTTTCTAAATTTTCATTTCCTACATATTCTCAAATTAGCTCCATGTGTTTTTCCACATTTGTCAAGTTGTGTTCATACCCCATGTTTTATGAAAAAAAATTCGTCCATTTTTAGTCGCATTGCTGTCAGTTTTGGATGATTTGTTTGATGACATTATGTAATCTATTCCGTCTTTTCAAAAATTTCTTATATCATCCCATCCCATACAATAACTGTGATGCATCATTGATTGAGGGGAATGTGCAATCAATTATTACTCAAAATTTGGTTCACTAGATTTGCATAGTGTTGATGGAATAGGGCTGAAATGGATTATTTGAAAAAACAAAACAAAGTGTATATATATATGCATATATATATGTATACATATATATATATATATATATACAAGCACAAATATACATGCATATGCATATATATATATATATATATGTATATATAGATAAGTACATATAAATGCTTACAGATAAGCACATCTATTTATACATGCATATACATATACATGTGTATATACATATATATGTATGTGTAATTCCCGTACAGACAGATAGATTAGAGTGGTGAAGGCAAAATTAGTGATGATGAAGTGAATGGAAAGTAGATACATAGAGTAGTACTCCATCCTCCTTCGATGGATATTATTTTGAAGTAGATCAACTGCTTATTTACTGCACAGATTCTTTGCATTTTGGCGAATCATTCTATAATATTTCAAAGCTTATTGAATGAGAGGTAGAACGATGCGATCGCAGATTATCTAGCTTCAATTGCGAGTGTTAATCATAAGGCTCTCGCAAATGAGGCGCTATTTCGATTGTAATGTGGTCTTAAGATTCTTTTTTGGACGCGAAATTATAACAGGAGACCTAATTAAAAACTGCTGGCTCACCTAGATAGCCACACATACAACGATGATCCATAAGTTACCAGCAAAAAAGATCGTGAACTCACACATTTTGGTGAGCGCTTAGCCTTTCCACACCAATTATTTGTGATTCTGAACTAACCGAAATGGCCAATTTTTCACAAACTATTATGCGTAGTGAATGGTCTTCGTCGGAGCAACTTCAATAGGAAATCTGTAGTGAGTAACTAAGAACTTGACACGCTCAAGATCGTTTCCGATCTCTTATCTGCTACGCTCACATTTCCCTTTTTTTCGTGAGTGCTTACCGTCAGAGATATTGCATAAAGCACTATGTGGTAAAAAAAAAGCGGGCGTAAGAGAAGCTTATGCAAAACTATTAGGAATTAGAATGTCTGTGTTTTCCAGGGTAATCAAGCGCCATTATCACGTGTATTCTACTGATCATTCGAGAATCCGGTTAAAGTATCATTCTAAGTATGTCAGTTGTTGTCAGTGCTTGATTAATGCTTTGTTGTGCTTGTTTTATTGTAGAAATGTTGTATCCTTGTTTTCACTTGACGTAAATATTGCTAGTTTTGCTATGATAAAATGTCTTTTTCAATAAGCAGTGCTACGGCAATCTCTTTTTTGTTTCCACCAATGGTCAATTTTCAATTCATTCGAAATGTAATCAGTTGCTTGATTTGTCCTCTGTTGGTATAGTCTATTGCACCATGTTTTTTCATTAATTTTACTTTAATTTATTTCGGCCTTATGGACTTCAAAATGACAACCTTAACTTCTTAAGCGTTGTGTTTTTCATCTGAGGAATATGTAGTAGCCTGATTGCAATTCCGCATTAGTTTCCACCAGTTGACACTGGCGATGCGGCACAATGTGTGCTATCCTGCAGTCTGTATGTTGTAGTGAAAGGCCATTCTATTTGAATGTTTTTTTCTCTGCTCTTTTCTATGCTCTTTTTTTATTTAACAGAGGACAGTCAAACTAAATGATCAGTGTAATCCAACTAATCTGACTGATACGGAAAATGATGAGCATAGCATGTATTCAAATGCATTAGAGGATCCTTAGAAATCCTAAATCTGTAGAACAAAGTTTTGAGTCTCTAACCAAATTGTTCTCAATAAAATCTAACGATATGTACCGTTCGGGGTATAATGAGCTGCTAGGGGATTATTGACACAAAGTTAGGTTTTCTTATGGTAGAGCCTGTCCGATCTGTCATATCATCACCGATTTCACGAAATGCTAAATGCAGCAAAGTTTCAGTGCCGGCACAGAATCGGAACGCGATGAAAACAGTTGAAATTATACGAGAAAATTGCTAGCACCAATGTGGAAGAGGTCATTTTGGAAGTGAAATTCAGTTCTTCCGGTAAAAGCAACGAAGTAATAGGAGAACTGCGAATACTAGTAAAAAATTGCTGAGATTCTTGTGCTAATTACGATCGTTAGAAAGCTTCTCTTGAGTTGTGTAGAAGTGTGAGTGTAAAAGTGCGAATTTGTGAGAAAATGGCAAATACGTTTATTACACGTATTACGAAATACACGCTGTAGAAATGCTAAGCGCTCACCAGAGTTATGAGCTCATGATCTTCTTCGTTAGTAAGTTATGGATCATCGTTGTATGTATGGTTATTCAAGTGAGCCAAGAGTTTTCAAATAGGTTCCCTGGTACAATTTCAGATCCAAAGAAGATTCTAAGGACCACACTGCAGTTGAGATAGCGCCCCATCTGCAATAGATCTATAACAAACACGCGCAATTGAAGCTAGATAATTTGTGACCATATCGTTCTACCCGTCTCGTAATAAGCTTTGGAATATTATAGAATGATTCATCAAGATGCACAGGATCTGCGCACTAAATAAACAGTTGATCTATGTCAAACAACATCCATCGAACGAAGAAGGAGTACTACATTATTTATCTGCTTTCCAATCACTGATTTTGCATGCACCCCTCTTATCTATTTAAATCTGTAGGGGAATTACTACACATATATATTTTTATCTATGCATATATATATGCATATGTAGGTACGTATAAACTTATAAATATGTTATATATATATATACTTTGTTTTGTCAGAAAATTTATTTCAATCCTATTCCACCAGCACTACCCCAATCTAGAAATAAATTTTGGGTAGTACTTGGTTGTGCATTCTCCTCAATCGCATCGTTGGTGTATGGGATGGGATAAGATAAGAAATATTTTGAAAAACGGAGCAGATCTCAAATATGATGCCAAGCAAGTTATCGGAATTTTCAACTTCTTTTGGTAATTGAATGCATGTCTGCCCTTAACAACGATCTGCGGTGGCCTCCGCTGAACCGAGTCAGTGCTGCCTATCCTCCCAGACAAGTCTGAAACCAGTCTGTTAGCAATTTACCAACCCCGGAGGGATGGATGTCTTGGTGAGCCATGAGCACGAGATCAAAGCGTTGACCTCGTGTGCGACGCAAGGCACCTCTAACCACTGCGCCACATGCGCTCTGAATATGTTATGCATTGGAGAAAATATGTTTCCAAACTGCACTTCGGCATGCTTTGAAAAAATAAGATATAAGAAATGGAGATGCGTTGTTCCCTCAATGAGGTGACTTTCGTATTAAGAAGCGGGAATTTTTAGGACATCTGGGTGTTTTTTTCTACTGAGAAAGAAGCTTTCAAAGTGGGCGTTTAGGAATATATTATTCTTTCTGGTCACGAATTGCTGTCAACGTATGAAATTCCTGTACAGGTAGCCATGCGTGCACTGCTAAGTTCAAGAGGTTAGTTGATTGCTCAGAGTGTGAAACGTGATATTAAATATCTTGCTACAGCTCACTAAAGAAATCTTTTTGAAGGAATTAGTTTTTCAAATTTACACTTTTTTTGAAACTGTCGAATGCTCATCAGAGCTGTACTATGAAGCGAAGCTTGAATGATAGGGAAATACGCAACGCAAAGCACTTCGAAGGCGAAACGTAATTTCTATTCTGCGATAGTACCGCGTTATGGGTGATTGTGGACACCAATAAATAAAATTAAGACCTCTTTGTGTTCCCAACTGCTTCCGATAGGTTCGTCCAATATTTTCGTCAGTAGTAGTAGTCGTACCACTGCATGATTTGTTTTCGTTCTTTCGCTTGACGCACTGAGGCAAAAGTATGAAGCTCTTATTCTTTTCCTGGATACTTGTAGAATGACCATTTTTTACACATATGCCTTGTTGATTTTTACGAATTATTTATAGTGAGAATAGGATTAAGGAATTTCACTGCTGCGGAACAATTTCGAGCGTAAATCGAATTGTGCTTTAGACATCCATAGCAGAAGATCTTGGGGATCAGAAAAATATAAGGTCAGATTCTGTACTGTTTCAAAATAAGTATTCCACACTACTCCTATTCGGTCTCCCAGCATTTATTGGCTTAGAAACTCCGCGGTGGGAGTGGTCAGCTAAGCAATTCTTAGAGTCAATCTGCTCTAAGTATGCTCTATTAAAACAAGCCTCTGCCCCAGGCAGTATTATAGTGTGTTTTGCCCATTTTTATAAAGAGGACACTGATGAAGGAGCGGCTGGTAAATGTTCAAAAAGATGGCATCACCCAAGATTTTGCTACACTCTACGAAAGCGACGGGAGGTGGTTGTAGCGACGTAATGCTTGGGTGCCCAAAGCCAATCGAATTTTGCATACTGTACTGTTTGGGAGTTGATTGTGGAACAGACAAGTATCTGTCACAATCGGAAAAAAACGGTAGGTGGGAAGCGGCGGTTTCACTCTCATAAGATAGGCGACAGAAATAAGCTCTAGGACTTGAAAGTATACTAATCCAAGGGTATAGTTTGCATGTCGACGAATACGATTTCTTGAAACGTATTTCCGTTTTGTTCTCAAAAATCTCCTCGAATCTCCAAGAAAATCTTCAAAAATGGTATGCCGTCCAGCCAAGACGACGAGGTGTTTCTAGGATACTAACTACTGTTAAATCGTTAATGCGACTCGCTGTAAAGTCAACTGACTAGTACCCCAAAGATGAGGCGCATTTTTTTCTCCGTTGGTAAACCACAGTAAGAAAGCCTTTCACAAATCAGGCCCAGTAACAGGCATTCGAAGAAGTTAATGTAGATCGTGATAAGTACAAGTCCCATGCAACAAGAGTAGCTTGTTGAGCTGTGTTACATGAGTAGAGGCAGACTGCTATCGACCGGTGGCGATTGTATAAACCGTCGATTGTTGACCACTTTGAGAGGAAAATGGTTAGGGTCAGACATATGTATTGTTAGTAGAGAATTAATCCTCATAATTGCAAATGCAAAATATATAGAACCTTGCTACGGTGCATACTAGGACGCTCCATTAAAGTTCCTTTTACGAGTTTCACAGTGTATAAAATGCGTTTTCGAGTTATTTCTTATTGGACAGGCGATGAAAGTGCACAATATAGCATGTAATATGTAACTTCCTCAGAGATGTACCTTTTGAATTGAAAAGTGGTTTTTTTAGCATGTGCGCATTCTTTATGCAAAAATCGTTTTTCCACTGTATAATGTATCTTTTCGTAACGATAAAAACTCTCCAAAATCATAGCTTACTTCATATTACCAAGACCCTTGTAAGTTTAAAAAAGGGCTATGTAGTTCAGTAGTCAAGCGCAGTCTTCTTTTCGACACAGCGCACTATGAAAGTCTTCCTACAAGCCAAACTTAGTACTGAAATCTTCACCTCTCAAGCAACCTATTTATTATTAATAATCTAGTGAAAATGTTCTGCTGGATGAGAGAAAGCACGAGCACATTTCACAGGAAGAGACTGCAATTCAAACAACATGTAATGGAAAGGGAGGGTTAGGTACTTCTCTGACTTTGGCCTTTTTTTTAAAATCGTTGTGATTTGCGCTGACGAATAGTTGTTGATTGTTAATAGAAAAAACTTTATACGGCGAGGAATGTATGAATGTAACACGAAATTTTATTCCAGCTATTACAGTGTCAAAAACCAGCTATTAGAAAAATAAAAACACTGTTTCTTATATTCTTCTTTAAGCCAAACACGAGGTGATACAATCAACTTTGTTTGACAGCTGACGTTTCGGCAGTTCGCCTTCTTCAGGGCCTGGAAAGGTCAAATTGTCCGCAATCCATCAAGCCAAACACCTCCAATACTCCCTTAGAAAAAATCACCAGATCTAGATTTCAATCGCATCAAGCACAAAAGCAACTCTCAACATACTCACCGTTATTTATATGTGTTCCACCGAATGATTCAAGTGGAGACCA